>JAAGKR010002582.1:3738-78179 GCA_011419295.1 Clarias macrocephalus | reverse complement strand
TATATATATATAGTATATGCATACCCCATAACAGCCATATATATATATATATATATACTCCTAATGTGTATGTATACAGTATATACAGTAGCTGCAATGGTTTTATGGTTCTATGGAATGGTATTAACTTAAACTGAAAGAAATTGTTAAAAGTATGGAAAGTACAAACTGAAATGTTTAAAAATGGTATTTTTTTAAAAAAATGAACATTTGGCGTTTTCAGGAAAAATCTAATTGTTTATTTTAACAAATGACAAAGAAAAAAAAGAACGGCTAGATACGGTCAGGCATGGCATTATCTGCAATACTAATACTAATGGTCTCATAAAACAAATATTGTAACAAATATCTGTGTAGTTGAAATGATTTGCAGTGAGGCGCTGACATTATTTTACTCATCAGGCCATGGTGGAGCAGCTGTTCACATTTTTCTTAGCAGTCTAGTAGACATGAGCTCCTTTACAGGGTTATGGTCTTTTTTGCTCAGTCTTTAACTCTGTACTCCAGTCACTTGCTGCCCAATAAAACATTCTCCAATTTCCAACATCCATCATCTTTGGTGTAAAATGTCTTTATATGATGTAGCCTTGGTTTTGTAGGGCATTTTATTTGCATTTCTCATACACTCCTATAGTTACCAACATACTGACCAAATTAGTTTCTTGGTATAGATATGTATGTACTGTATAAGTCCTGAATCTATAATAATATTGTGGTAAAGCAAAGTATAATGAGAGTAATATTCTCATTGGAAATGCCTGCACAATGTTTAAGCACAAATCACATTATCGATGCATTTAATTTTGCAAAATAATTTTACTCATATTCAACTTCACGTATTGTGCATATGTTCTTTAGAGAAGCTGAGGCCTGCTGTAGCCTTGCCCAACTCATCAGATGCAGAAAAGCTGCTTCTTGTTTAATCCTAGATTAGTAGATTAGCGAAGTTTTTGCTGTGATTTTTAGGCACTGTTTATTATTACTGGACACTTTATTCGACACACCTACCTTGGTGGACCATCTTGTGTGTATACACGGGGACGACAGCTCATCTTTTCCATGCAATGTGTATGTTCATCGTCCTCTAGTCTTTCATCAGTGGTCAGTGTCCAACCACTTCACCACTGTCAGCACGCTAAACCCAGTAGCCACACTGGGATGTTTCAAATTTCCAGGAACACTGCTGTTCCTAATATACTCATACCTGCGTCACAGACATATCACCACTATGATGATAGTGTCACTGCTGTGCTGAATAATAGCAGTGGTCCCATGGTAGACCCATTCATGTTCTATTGATTTACAGTATATACTGTATCTGTCTATCCATGTTGCTTTAAAACTTTTTAAAAAGTTGGGAAAGTGTCATTACACCTGTTGACCTTAAAACATTTGATATAAGTTTCTTTTTGGTTTGTTACCTTCAAATGTGTTGGACAAATGCAGAATTTGACATTCCCAATGAGATATTAAAAGCCTAAAACAAATGTAAACTTTATCAGCAAAGGAAGATCCTCCTGTTTGGTTTATTTCTCAGACCTGCGGCATGTATGAAGCATCTCGTCCGCTGCCGCTTTCCACATTGGCTTAGATCATATGACGCTGGAGGAGTGAGACTCTGTCAAAGCAAAGCGTGCCAACAGAAACCCAACTCCACTACTCCACCACTAAGTGCCAAGAATAGACATGAACAAACTTTGCATTCCTGAGAATACTTTGATACAAAAGTAACCACTGGAATTGTATACTGGCCTCTGCTTTTCAGGTCATATATTACCTAGCTTTAAGATTTGATGTGTTCAGATATGTCAGGATTTGTACTCTTCGGATATATGTATCAACTATGAAAAAAAAAGGTTGTACAGTATCATAGTGTGGGACAGCCTACGGGCAGCTGATGAAAGATGATAAAACCACTTTGTATCATCAATAATGTATCTACCAAAGTGTCATGTGCATTCTTAGCATTTAGCTTCTGTAAAAAGGTGTGTTTAAAAAGTATCCCTATTAAAAAACTTTAGATCCTTTTCTCTTGCTGTTGCAGGTCCAAAAGGCTGGATGAGAATCAAGGAGGGTTGGGCATCAGGCTATATGTTATATAACATGTGCTGCTTATTATATAAGGGTGAATTAATATAATAAATGTAATTAATTGAATTTAATTTAATGAAATGCATGGGGGTGGCACGGTGGTGTAGTGGTTAGCACCGTCGCCTTGCACAAAGGGTCCGGGTCCAATTCCCGGCCAGGTTCAATTCCCATCATACTCCGGTTTCCTCCCACAGTCCAAAGACATGTAAGTTACCCTGTCCATGGTGTACCCCGCCTTGTGCTCTAAGTCTCCTGGGATAGGCTCCAGGCCCCCCGTGACCCTGAATACAGGATAAAGCGGTATAGATGATGAGTGAGTGAGCGAGCGAGTGAGTGAGTGAGTGAGTGAGTGAGTGAGTGAGTGAGTGAGTGAGTGAGTGAGTGAGTGAGTGAGTGAGTGAGTGAGAAATGCATAGGCAGGGGTTGCTCAGTGGTTAAGGTGTTGGGCTGCTGACAAGAAGGTCCCCAGTTTGAGCCCTGACACCACCGGGCAGCCACCGTTAGACCCTTAAGCAAGGTCCTTCACTCCCAAGTATTCAGATACAATTAGGTATCGAGCAGGCAGCCCAACCCCGTAAGTAACTGCCACAGAAATGACAGATATACTTCCAGGGTGGGGAGTAACTGTCGCACATAGGCGGACCCTTTCACCTTCCAATGAAATGCATACGTCTCAAATGCACCCTTGGTGTAATTTTAAGTGAGAATAAGTTGAGAAGTTGTGAATCTAGTCCAGGTAATCGAGGGAGTGAAAGTGTGTGTTAGTCTGGGACCTTATTTTAGATAAACTGTGTAGTTAAAGAGCCTGAGGAGGAGACCTACAAGACATCTAAGTCATGCTGATATGTACGTGCCCTAGTGCAGTTATGTAATCTCAGAAAATGTTTCAACATGAACATGCACAAACAACAATCGATCATCACAAGATCTCAGCAGTCTTGGCTTGCGGGCTCGGTACACAGCCATACGCGCCATCTTTTGATGTGTGATTTCTGTCTGTCTCTAAATCAGGTGATAATGGTCGTGTGTTTAGTGCTGGAGGCAGACTCTGTGACTCCTCTATTTTCTCTCCTCTCCATGTTCAGCGATAGGGTGTGTGAGGATGACTGGGTGGCAACTTGCCAGCTGTGCGTGTGCATGTTCAGACCTGTCTGTCTGAACTTGTCCTTCACGTTGTGGAACCTCGCATTGTGCCTCATTCACCAAAGAGAGGGGGAAAGTGGGAAAAAGACATGACTGAGTTAAGACACAATATCTATCTCACACACATGCTTCCCTTGTACCGTACATAAAATAACATTTAAAAACTATCACTGTGCCATGTTGCATCTGTGTTAACTGTTATAAGCTGGAAAAACTGATAATTTTGTGACTTCTTAGTCTTTAAAAAGTCACATCACTTGACTGCTGTGCAAAACAACCTTGCCCACTCATTCTGTTCCTCATTCTCTCAATCTCTTTAACCCTCCTTATTGCCCTTACCCCACGTTTATTTCTCAGTTGAGTATGAATTTTGCCAATTTTACACAGTGATTATAGCGTACCTTTAAAATGATTACATGCCATACTATATGAAATGATCCCATAAAATGAAATAATGTGTTCTCCATGTCAGAGTACACAATGAGGTTCCTCTAATGATAGACCAACAATCAAAGGAAGTTATACCACAGCAAGTCTTCAAAACTGATTGGTGCATTATTTTTGAGTAACAACAAGCCTGGGCAGTACTTCTCTCTGTAACATGAATGATATTTTATTTTTTAATGCACTTATTTCTAATGCATAGTTCTATAGTAAGAAGGTCATACTTAGAGATTTGTAAGGTAGAAGCTGCTCTTGATCTAAGACTAATAATAAATGGATTTAGGTGTGGAGACCATGTTCTTGTCAGAGAATTTGAAAATATTTTATTGGGAACTTTTGGCACAGTGTGAGAAGTAAAAAACCTAAAAAATTGCAACTGAATTGCAGAACAACATTTTTTAAATTACACTAATCAAAATGTTCTCATACTGACAAAGGAGTGTTGATGGTGACACAACAATGGCTGATCGCATACAGTATGCATTCCTAGCCCACCAAACACAGTCAATTTTGTGACTGCAAAACTGTACAGTGTAAATCTAACTTAAATTGTCATGACTGTATCAAGTATGCCAGTTAGGATTGCCATGTGCCCTGGAATATACACTGCCCAGGACAAAAAAAAGGCACACAGTCTAAACAAATGGGTAAGGAACTGACAATGTATAATTACTGAGTGATTAATATTCAGCTGGCAACAAGTTATTTAACACTAACTGATGCACTGAGAAGATTCTCATTTCTTAAACAACCATGACCACAGAATATCCTGTGTCTCACGGCAATGATGTTACTCTGTTTTAGAAGGGTCAAATTATTGCCATGTATCAAGCAAAAAAAACAACTAAGAACACTGCTGAAACTACTAAAATTGGGTTAAGAACTGTAAAACACAGTATTAAAACCTGGAAGGATAGGGGTGAACCATCTTCAAGGAAGAGATTTTTTTTTCTGAGATCACTTAAACATTTGAAGAATGAGTGAGTGATTCTACACAGCTATATTGTGTAATTCTACAGTATTTTGCATACTGTAACTACCACAGCTATCCAGAACTGGTTGCTAATAACTACAATGGCTACATGCAACAAATGTTTAACAAAAATTGAGTTGAAGCAAGAGAGAGAAAAAAACACAACTAAAAAGCACAAAAGCCGACTTTAGGCTAAAGGAAAAAACAGTCAAGTTTCACATTTATGGTCAAAAGTGATTTAACCGGTGATTAGAACTGCTGTAGACAAATTGATCTTAGTACACCACAGCATCCCAGTGTGCACAGGTAGGACTGCCTGAAACCTTCACGTCTATACACTTTCAGAACCCTAATATCCTCATACTAAAGCCAACCTAAATATCTTTTTAGGATTCCTGAGTCGTACAGATGACCTGAAGGCTAGTTTGCTTGGCCACTGGAATACTACTACTACAGTACACTCTCATTCATCCTCTATACACTTATCATGTACTGGGTAAGTGTACTTATCCTGTACTCGAGGCAGGAGGCAGGGTACACCCTGAACAGGATGCCAGTCCATCATATTTGCAAGTTTGTGGACTGTGCAAAGAAACTGAATTGAGGTAACCCAACAAGAGAGAACATGCAAACAAACCCGAGGCCGGAATCGAACACCTGACCCTGGACTTGCGAGGCCACAGTGCCACCATGATGCCTTATAAGCCTACATAAGCCCGCCAACCCTGCAATAAATTAATGTTTCTTTTTTTTCTTTTTCTTTTTTGGTATTTTTGATCCTTGCACATCCCATCTGGCACATTGGGTGACCGATACTCCCCACCCTGGAAGTATATCCAGCATTTCTATGGCAGTTTCTTAAGGGGTCGGGTTGCCGGCTCGATGCCCATTTGTCATTCATACACTGCAGGCAATTTGGGAAAACCAATTAGGCTAACCTAACCAGGAAACCCACCATCCACAAATAAGTACATATAGTGGTACCTCGGCATACGAAAACCGCACCATGTGAATTTTCGCCTTAAGAATATTTTGCAAGAAATTTCCCTCGGCATGCGAAGCATTTTCGGCTGTCGATGTCTGTTTACTTCATATTTTACTTCATTTACATGTCTTTTCTGAATGTTTAGATTGTTTTTAGATGCAAAATATCGTTATCGGGTGACTGGAACGGATTATTTGCATTTGCATTATTTCCAATGGGGAGACGTGTTTCACAATATGAAATTTTACCTTAATGATGGAACGGATTAAATTTGTTTGCCGAGGCACCACTGCAATAAACACTGGGTTTCTAAGGGACAAACAAACTTTTTTTTTCCTCTCTCTCTCTCTGTCCATTTTTGTCAAGCTTTTTTTTTTTTTTTTGTCAAAGATGACAACCCTATGGAGTATTTGTTTTAACTGTTTAATGAATGTAACCTCAAAAATGTCACCTTTTAATCATCATCATCATAAATGCAGAAATTAAATTCTTCCTATAATAATTATAACACTTTGACTGTCTGTCACAATGTGTTTGATCATGTACGTTCAAATAGTTCATAAAGAGCAGGGGTTCAAGTGCCTCCTAATCTTCTCTAAGAGAATAATAAAGATTAAAAAAAAAAAAAAAAAGTTCTGTGTGTAACATTGTCAACGTGTCATTTTAAGTGGTCTACCCAAAATTAGACTTTAAGGCGTATAATTACAGACCGGGGCAGAAAGTGCCGCGGGAGGGAGTCGCGGGAGGAAAAGTCCTGCCCTTACTGAAAGATTTCCTGTTTCAGAGCAAAGCGAGCAGAATCCAGTGTGAGTCAACCCTCTCTTCAGTGTTCACTCTCTCTCTCAAACACACACACACACACACACACTTCTTTACGCGCACACTGAGGAGGAAAGCTCGAGCCTGTTGGTCTCCGGAGTCACGCAGCTGGAGTGGACGAGCAGAGACCCGGTCTTCTTTCCAACTCGGGGACACTTTTAACTTCATTAATGTGAGACCCGGACGGAGGACACTCGGCTAATGGAGTATGCAGGCTTTTCCGTGCTGTGGTGGGCGGCTGTCTTCATGTCTCCACTCGCGCTGGAGAGGAACGCAGTCGGTGAGTGTGTGTGTGTGTGTGTGTTTGCTTTTGGACACTTCTGAGTTCGGATTTGAGACACCGCCACAGTGGAGCACTGTTAAACACTGGTTCACTCAACACACACGTACAGAGCATGTTAGTTACATCCAACAGGTTATAGTTTACTCTCTCTCTCTCTCTTTTTTTCTCTTTCCCTTGTATGTTTTTTTTTTCCCGTTACTGTACAGTTACGCAACACGCATTCACACAGGTGCCGTGTCAGAATGACGTCACTGCTGACCGCCGCTTAAGGCACGTTTATTATCATTAGAATAAACAGATCCTCATAGTGAAGTCCTCAACATGGTCTACATGTCTCCTGGTGTCTGGGGAACTTTGTGACAGAGCTGCGGAGTGGCTGTGACATGTGAGAGGTGTTTTCACCGCTCTTTGTTCTGACGTCACAACACTTTCCGACCAGCTTCCTTCCTTTCAGGTGCATGCACTTCACACTTCTTTCCAACTCGGAGCTGTTGTGTGACTTGAACATGAACCGGTCTGTGCTATGCACAAACATTAATAAGCTTAAGGCACTTGTAAAAAAAAAAAAAAAAAAAAAAAACTTTTTAGTTTTTAATGCTTTTCAGACTAAATGTACATGCAAAACATGTCCCCAGTATCTATATGTCGTGGTGTATAATCCCTTTTTCGTTGGCACGGTGGCTTAGTGGTTAGCACTGTCACCTTGCACCTCCAGGTCCAGGGTTCGATCCCCACATCTGTGTGCGTTGACTGTGCATGTTCTCCCCTTGCTTTGTTGGTTTCCTCTGGGTTCTCCGGTTTTCTCCCACAGTCCAAAGACATGCTCATTAGGCTAATTGACATTTCCAAATTGCCCATAGTGTGTGAATGCGCGTATGAATGTTGACCCTGGAGGACCAACCACAGTCATTCAAATGGGGCTAAATACAGTGGTCGCCATTGGACTCCATGGTCCCTTCTTGGACTACAGAGGTTTTTTTCGTTCCAGGTTTAAGTTGTTAAACATCCTAAACCCTAAGCAATAGTGGAAGGTTCTGCACTACTTCACTCGTAAGCCGTTTAGTATTATAGTAATATATCATTAGTTTATTTATTGGCCATTGTTTTCCATCTAGTTTCTGATTTATTACTCTTAAAATAAGAAAACGTATTCCACATGTAAGTCTAATATAGAATTAAAGTGATTAATTTGGACACTATAAATATTTATAATAATAATAATAATAATAATAATAATAATAATAATAATCACAATAATAGTATATTAATAACAGTCATGCATCTGAAGTTTAGGTCATGTGTTCAGATGGCTTCATTTGGGCGGTTAAAAATATTGCAGCCATAAATCTATAAAGTCGCATTGTGACAGCAGGTTATGATTCCTTGCTCCAGGCGAACAATGACTGCAGACTTTTTCTTTGTCATTCTGCATTGTCAGACTCCTGTGAAAGTGAGACTTTCACAAGAGTCTGACCTTAGGATTTCAGTTCTAACCAAACCTCCTTCCTTTTATCAAATAGTGTAAGCTGCTTGCTTATTCTCCCCTGTCTTGGCATTCATTTGAACTCTTCATGCCGTAATTATAGGTGAGTTAGGTACTAATTACATCTAATGAGTCCCTCCCTGCCTCAGCTGTCTTTTGAAACAGCAACCTGTCTGTGAGAGACAAAGCTAATGGTTCCTCATTGACCTGTAGTGAGAAAAAAAAGTAAGAAAAAAAATCTATTGACAGTTACTGTACTACTTTGTTGGTCTTAGTCATTAAACATATCATGTGCGCATAATCCTTTTACTTGGCAAGTGGCATTTCCTTTATGTATTTCTTCCCTGTCTACTTTCTGTACTTGTCATTTGACAACAAACAGCACACACTATCATTGCGTTGAATACCACACAGGGGCATTTGTGTCCTTAGTTTGGCTCCTCCTCCATGTTTACAAAGGCTCCTAAAATTGTTATTTTTATATCCAAATGTGTGTGCATGTGATTGCTGTAAATGTTGTGTGTGTTATCATGTGTATTCATCTGTCTGTCTGGGTGCTTGTCAGTCTGTCTGCCTATCTGTCTGTCTGAAAGCAATTTTGACTCCACTGCCATGATGTGGATAATCACATGTTACTCTGAGATAAAGTGTGCCACCGCTTCTGTTGCCTGAGCTGACTGCACATTAACAACGCCAGCAGCTCAGTGTCGAGCTTCAGATCTGGAGCTCATACACCAACCCTTTTTGTGCGTTTAGCTACACTACAAAGAAAAATCCTGTTCACTGACTTGCTCTTTACCTGAACACCTACAGTATGTTTGCACTTTCCATACACATTAAGGAGACTGGAGGACTTCAGTATCTGCTTTAAGAAGATTAGAGGGATGGACTCTCCACTGAAAGGCTCTTCAGTGCGAGCACCAGAGCAATGCTTGCTGTCTGAAAGAGTCCTTTTGTAGGCCTTCAGAAAACTGTAACGCCCAGGCAGTGAAGCAGGAAGGGGTGTTAGTCGGAGCCCATGTTTACTCTTGCCGCTCTAGGCCTTTGAGTGAAGAGCTGAGAGAAACAGCTATTTAGTGAGTAGAAGAGGGGTCACATAACCTCTAAATGATATGTCTGATTTGACTGTTGCCTTCCTTTCCTCATTATCGACGGAATCCACTGGTCTGCTTTACTAACTCATTTGCTAACATTTACCCAGGTGATCAGCAAAGCATTCCTGTTGTCTTCCCGGCATGTTCTGGCACTGCGATATCAAATTCAAAACAGATGCACTCCACCCATGACGCATGGGGAGAACTTTTTCGTGCAGTGTAGTGCATTGATAACTCTCCACAGTGGCAGTTTTTTTTTTTCTTCCCCAAAGTTTGTTATTTTAGCTGTGCAAAGGAAGACAGATTTCTACCTTGTCTGCTCTTCCTTCCTCGTCCAGGTCACCTGGGTCATCCTTTCCTGGTGAGGAGTGGAAAGAGCATAAAGCAGGAAAGGAAACGCATTGAGGACAATTTAATTTAAAGCCAATGTTAATCATTTCAAGTTTAACATTTACAAATATGTAATCATCACCCAGCCTGTTTAGTTTGTAAGGTCTCTGGACCTTTTTTTATGGGGATTAGTAGAGAAATCCCATCATGGCAATAATCTCTGGTTTATATTTTGCATTTTATCTTTTAGAACTATTCCAAAAGAATAGTTTACACACTACATGACTTGTGCAATGTTGTACTAGTGTGATTTTCAATTTTAAAAGACAAAAAAACAGTGTTTTAGACATGCTCTCTATCTTGTGCATCTGTAGTGCATCTGTTTGTGCGATCACCAGAGACAAGGCTTTCAAAACATTTTCTACTCAGAAAGGCATGAACAACTTGTTTACTCCAATCTCACTTATAATTAAAATCTAATGGCAAATGGTGGGCAGCCAGTAAACACTTATTCTTTTATAGTAAGTAGTTAGCATTATGTAAGGGTATTATCTTAGTGGGTTGTGGTAGGTTCTTCACATGCCATGTGGATTGCCTGGCTTTGGTTCCTAGCCAATGCACCAAACCCAGCCACTGGTTGCAGGGCATTCTTAGTGCTATAGTTCCAACCCTGGATAGAAACAGGAGGGTTGCGTTGTGCCAAGTCAAATGTGCAGATCTGATTCCCTGTGGCAACCCCTTAAAGGGAGCAGGCAAAAGAAAACAGAAAGTTATTATTATAATCTATATTTACCTTCGAATGGTTGTATGAGTATGGTAGCCTTATCTACTTGCATACTTTAAATATGTATTGATGTAGTTTAACAACTGTTCCTAGTCGACCACTGCAGGGGAGTGTACCAATTCTTCAAAGTTTGTGGCAATCACATGTATGATACAGATGAAGTTGATATTCCCTGGGGTATTTCTTTAAATACCACTCGCTATTGAATTGCTCTAACTCGTAGCATATGTGGTTAACAGCACTTTATATCGGTTTCAAGGATCAAAGTTACAGTTAAGTGGCTTTCTTCACAGCTTTATGTGGTCGGTATTGCATCAGTGCAATTTGTTGCAATTGGATGTTCTTGGGTTTTACAAGCTGTTCACTGGTTGCAGTGCTTATATATCCTATTACATATATTGGACCCGATTTCCTGATGTTTTTGCCCGAATGCTTCTCTTTTCAGCCAAACAGAAGCTGAGAGACCTTTTATCAGAGGAGAGGAGAGGAAGGCTTTTATCAGGGGAGGCATGCTTAGTACACAAGCCAACAGCTGGTCTAGAGGGCTACATTACAGTGTTTAATGCCTGCATATGCCCCCCACACACAAATATGAGTGTGCGCGTGCACACACGCGCACACACACACACACACACACCAACACACACACACACACACACACACTTCAGCTGCTGGTGTTGCCTTGATTTAGTCTGTGCATCACATTCATTTCTGACACAGAAACCATTCACATTCGGTTTTATCACACACTAAAATATACTTTTTTTGCACCAGATTCAAAATCAGTATGTGTATATGTAGCTACAATTACTTTAAGAAATCCAGGATAATAGTGTTAACTCCAAGGAAAATTGTCCTAAGTGTTTTGAAGTTAGTGTCTGAGGAAACTTTCAGCATGGAGAACAGGTCTGAACAAGTCATAAGGAGAAGATGGCCCAGGAGATCAGCATGCAAGATCATACCAATCATGCTGACACACCATAATACAGCTTCACACACTCCCCATCCTCCTCTTAGTTGTTATGCTCCTATTAAAGACAGGAAAGGGGAATTAACATATGCTATTTAATAATATAGATGGTCCTAATCCAGTGCTCAGAGACCACCAGGCCACAATTTCATCCTGTTCCGGACCAAAACAAATCTAAGGTAGGAAATTAAGGGCTGTAGAGTGGTAATTATTTGCCACAAAGCTATGGTGGGACCTGGAACAGAGCAAAAATGTGGATTGTCATGGATAATAGAGAAACTTTGTAGTAGTTTTCATTCAGCATTTATTATGTAATCAATAAAACACCACGGAGTATACTGTTAAAAGAAAATAATCCAAAATGTGTTACTAAGCTAAAATATATTATTTTTCAATATTATGATGTCATCAACTGCTTTATTCCTCATGTATGTTCCTTCTCAACCATAATCGGTTTTTGTCATTTCCTGTTACAACTTACTTTATAGAAAATGTTCATTTTTCATTCCCTCACCAGCCTCTGCCTTCTCCCCCTTGGTTCATAAGTTAATACGACCAGATGCAGCTTGTCATGTTACTGAGAAACTGGAAAGTTCAAAGTCCAGAAGATTCTCCCATGGCAGAAAAAATTAGTGCTGACACAAGAGACTTCTTCAATAAATGTTAAATAAACATCTCTTTCAAGAAATCTTCACAAGGTCACAAATATGTTTTCTATTTGTTAAAAAACCACACTTTTCTTTTTTTTTTTTTTATTAATATTTTTAGACTATGCACATTATCCATGTTTTAGATGGAGCATGTCAATATAAACCATTTTTGAATTACAGCAAGAGTATTGCCTCCTGTGGTGATAAAAATTAGCCAACACTTCCTGACCGATCCGATTTGAGAATTGTGGCACAACAAACTCACATGGTGGTGGTGCCATCTCATTAACATTTGAATCACATTTTAAAGAGTTTAGATTGTACTAACTCCCATGCTTGTATATTGTGTTTTAGGTGGGATGATCCCTGGCGAAATTAAGCTAAGCAAACTGTGCAAGTTCTGCGATGTGCAGATCTCCACCTGTACTGGTTCTGGTACATGTAAAAGCAACTGCAGCATCACCTCTATCTGTGAGCGAAACGATGAAGTCTGTGTGGCAATCTGGTACGTCATTGTTCCTTCATTTATCTGACAAAATGTGAACGACGAAGCAGCCTTTGTTATACATTAATGCCAAGTTAAACATTTCATTGGTAAAAAAAAAATAATATTAATTAATTAATCTTATTATTTTATGTGTTGTGCTGTCTTTTAGGAGGAAGAATGAGGAAAACAACACCATAGAGACAGTGTGTCACTCTGCAACACAACCTCTATATGGGATGTTTCTGAAGGACTACAACAGCAGCACATGTGAGATGAAGGAACAAAAGACAGACGGTGGTCTGCTCTACATCTGTTCCTGTGATACCGAGGAGTGCAACGAGGACCTGATTTTTTCTCACAGTGAGTTTCATCTCCATTCTTTTATCTCTTATTCCCTCAGTGTCCGGGCCATTTCTTGTTATAAGCAGGATCTTTTGCTTGTGGCCCCTGACCACCATGGTCTCCCATGGTTTTTATTATAGATACATGGGAAAGCAGACTTTCTTTGATTTGGCAGAAAGGTTTGTCTAAAGCAACTAAGATCAGAAAATCACAAGGAAGCATTGATTATAAAGCGTTTATACACTCACCTAAAGGATTATTAGGAACCCCATACTAATACAGTGTTTGACCCCCTTTCGCCTTCAGAACTGCTTTAATTCTAAATGGCATTGTTTCAACAAGGTGCTGAAAGCATTCTTTAGAAACGTTGGCCCATATTGGTAGGATAGCATCTTGCAGTTGATGGAGATTTGTGGGATGCACATCAAGGGCACGAAGCTCCCGTTCCACCACATCCCATAAGATGCTCTATTGGGTTGAGATCTGGTGACTGTGGGGGCCATTTTAGTACAGTGAGCTCATTGTCATGTTCAAGAAACCAATTTGAAATGATTCGAGCTTTGTGACATGGTGCTGGAAGTAGTCATCAGATGATGGGTACATGGTGGTCATAAAGGGATGGACATGGTCAGAAACAATGCTCAGGTAGGCCGTGGCATTTAAACGATGCCCAATTGGCAGCCTAAAGGGGCCTAAAATGTGCCAGGAAAAGATCCCACACACCATTACACCACCACCACCGGCCTGCACAGTGGTAACAAGGCATGATGGATCCATGTTCTCATTCTGTTTATGCCAGACAATGTCTCAACAGAAATCGAGACTCATCAGACCAGGCAACATATTTCCAGCCTTCAACTGTCCAATTTTGGTGAGCTCGTGCAAATTGTAGCCTCTTTTTCCTATTTGTAGTGGAAATGAGTGGTACCCAGTGGGGTCTTCTGCTGTTGTAGCCCATCCGCCTCAAGGTTGTGCAGGTTGTGGCTTCACAAATGCTTTGCTGCATACCTCGATTTCAGTCAAAGTTGCTCTCCTATCAGCTTGAATCAGTCGGCCCATTCTCCTCTGACCTCTAGCATCAACAAGGCATTTTCGCCCACAGGACTGGCACATACTGGATGTTTTTCCCATTTCACACCATTCTTTGTAAACCCTAGAAATGGTTGTGCGTGAAAATCCCAGTAACTGAGCAGATTGTGAAATACTCAGACCGGCCCGTCCGGCACCAACATCCATGCCACGCTCAAAATTGCTTAAATCACCTTTCTTTCCCATTCTGACATTCAGTTTGGAGTTCAGGAGATTGTTTTGACCAGGACCACACCCCTAAATGCATTGAAACAACTGCCATGTGATTGGTTGATTTAGATAATGGCATTAATGAGAAAAACAGGTGTTCCTAATAATCCTTTAGGTGAGTGTATGTATTTGGGATGAAAAGATGCAAGAAAAAAAACAACAACAACTGAAGATTATAAAGCAGACCCACAGTAAGCGCACATCAATAAGAAATGAATGCTGATTAATTGGATTTAGTCAGAATGTCCAGTGAATTAAAAGCAATGAAAAAGGCTAACTGGCTAGTTAGTAGCTACCGCAGAGTAAGTACAGGATATGGCTAATTTGCTAGCTAAGTAGGTTACTACTAGCTATGATGCTAGTAGGTTGTTGACATTTCTGATCACCACCGCTCAGAACGTCGAAACATTGATCACCAACAGTTATTTTAAGACGTTTTAGTATTTTACACAACCAAAGTAGAAATTATTTCAAAGTTCAAAACTTTCACCATGCTAAGTAGCCTAATAATCTAATGGTCATTTTTCAGGTGCTAAAAGGAAATATTTTGCGGAGTCGTCAGCATTTAATCCAGCTGAAAGTGATCCAGGTACATTTTTAAGCCAAATTCGATTTCATACTACATAGAAATAGATCATTTTCCCCAGTCTTCTCTAAAGCAGCGATTTAGCAATTATCTTAAATGTTTAACACACCATTTAGTTCTTTATTTTATTCATATAACTTCCTTCTTTAGAAAATTCCTTGTGTATGTAGTTCAGTTCTTGTTTTTTTTTTTTGTTGTTGTTGTTGTTGTTCTTTCATTTTAATTATTATTATTTTATTGTTTCCTTCATCCAGGATAATGAAGTATTAATTCTGCTTATTCTTACATATGAAATAATATGATTGGTCCATCTTATGCAGGTTTAGGGCTTCCAAATATTCAGAAATGTTTAGTTTAATTATCTTGGCTTTGTTAACTGCACTTTCAAAAAAATGTAGATATGCTGCCTAGATAGGGTGCTAGAATATGCCTGTGCCATCAGGGAAGAAAAATGCCATAGATGTGATAACCTGGTCATTCAGTACATTCAGGTCATCAGCTGACTTCATTTTATTGCCACATAACGTTGCTGAGCCTAGACCTGAGCAACTGAAGCAACTCCAGATCATACCACTGCCTCCAGAGGCTTATACAGTGGTGCTATGCATGCTGGGTGCATCGCTTTGTGCGCCTCCCCTCTTTCCCTGATGCACCCATAGCTCTGGAACAGGGTCAGACTGAAATCATCACACCACATGACATGCTCCAAAGTCCAATCTCTATGCTCTGTGTGTGTGTGTGTGTGTGTGTGTGTGTGTGTGTTTGTTTCTGTGTGTGCTTGTGTGTGCGGAAACACTCTTATTTTCACTAATAAATATAGCTATGGTTTGTAACCATTGATGTTTTTTTTACTATGCACCTTCACAATGTGCGAGTGTTGAAGTGACTTCCCTTAATATTTTTTTTTCCAACCACATTTTTTCCACAAAGTTGACGGTTCAGCTCTGACAGTTTGATAATGTGTTGAAGGGTTCTAAGCCCAGTGCCAGTCATTTTTAAATCCCCTTAGCTGTTTTCTTCGTTTGATGCAGCCCGATAATTTGACCTTTCTGAAATGGTGACCTTTATTTGGCCAGGCAGTAGTTAGAGTAAGCATGTGTTTTTAAGTGTTTGTGCGTGGGAGAGAGATTTTAGAGTTAAACTGTACAAGGTTAAACCCCTGCTGCGGCATGACTTTTATCAGCTTGTGTTGCAAACGTGTGTTTCAGAATGACAGGGCTGTAGGAGTGCAAGTGTGCTTGACTTTATGCGCAGGGTTTTGTAGTTCGGCTTCTGTGGCTGACAAAGCTGATGCTAAAGGCTTACTGGCCTTCTCACTTAAATAATTCTGCCTATGCCCCAAAATAGCATATGCACTGCATAATTGATGGAGTATTGTATTTAGTTTTAAGCATTCTTCAGATTTTATTGGGAAACTCCAGGTGTTTCTCAACGTAATATCTGCATACCACATGTAAAGTGTTTGTGTGAATAGCACTGACAAGAATTTTTAAACATTTCCCAGCAGTGAGAAAAAAAATTAACGAGCTGTTTATGCAAATCAAACATATAATAGAAGTCTATTGGCAGTTATTGGGACTTTTTTTTTTTCTTTCTTTTTTTTTTTTTTTTTTTGCAAAACACTTTCTCTTCTAACCATGTCTGTAGGCGGACTGGTTAAATATAAATTGCCCCTTGCTGTGAAAGAGTTCATGAGTGTGTGTTAGGTGCCCTGAGATGCCATTCAAGGTGAATTTCCCACTTCATGTCCAGTGTTCTCCATGGGGCTCTTTATTACCAGTTATCCAAACCAGGATGAAGCATATGAATGAGTGAGTCTGGAGTTATGTGTAATCCTAGAAACTTCCTAGAAACCTCAGGAAAAATAACATAATAAATGTTCAATATATTTCTATGTTAAAGCTATTTTGGAACCGTTTTGGTTAGACATACTCTCATTCTTTTCTTATGATTAGTATAATGGTTATGGAGTTACATATTCCAAATATGTACTGATGGAGTGTAAAAACCGCCCAAGGCATCCATTACAAGTGTGTAATATGTAACATGTACGTCAGTGTGCCGTTAAAAAATCGCTAATTTTCACATTCCAGTATGGAATAAGGGTCATGCTACAACATATCAGGAGTCATGTGGGAATGTATAGAGTTAGAGGCGTTTCCAGTTTGCATTTTTATACAGTCTAGTAGGCTGAACGTGTAAACATCTTTCTGTTGTCATATTATTTTTTAATTGTATGTCGATTCATTGTAGAAAAATATCATCCGGTAGACTCAAAGTTTGTATGTAGATCAGCATACATGAACATCTCTAGGTGGAATAATATATTAGGATTTAGCTCAGGGTATGTAGTGGGAACCTGTAAACCACTGTAATACTCCTCACTGTACTTTAACTGTACATTAGTTAGCAGTGTTCTGCCTGTTCAGGACACACTGTAGCGCTGGCTCTGGTTGTGTGGTGAGGCAGACAGCAGAGAATCCCAGACGTGTGGTTTCCTGTCTCTTTAACTCAAAACAGAGACAACACAACCACATAGCAAAACAGCTGGGTGTACTGGGCATGCTCTAACTTAATACGCTCTCGTGTTAGCAGGCCTGTAGTGGTTCATGCACCATGTGTCCTAGTCCTTTCTTACTGGTACACAAACACAAAACACTACAGTGGTAATATAAAGTTTTTTACGTTGCACAATTGCCAATCTGACGTGTCTTGTGTATAAAATGTGAAACGGCGCAGCCCGAGCTTATGAGTAGGTGTTTTACTCTTGGTGAGCACGTGCTGCAGGAAGTCCATGTTTACTTATAGGAAAGGAGCCAAGGTTAATTTTTCTCCGAAATGTTTGGCAATATTTTCGCTCCACATAACATTTGTGACTCAAACTGAAACTAAGACGGGTTCTGCGCTTTTGCGTCATCAAAGTTTTGCAGCTGTCAAAAACACTGTACCAAACGTCAGTTACCAGTAGACAGAATACCGCTTATAGGACAATAGAAGACTATTAAACACACATATGGACTGCTGGCTGTGTTTTCTGAAATATCTAAGCCTTTATTTTTTTAGGGGGGTTTTGTGAGTCAGAATGACAGTCGAAGACAACACAAACAGACCTGGCTCTGAATTCAATACAGATGGTTATCAGTAAGCGAATCACACATCTCGGCTACTGTTTTCCTCTTTGCGACGATAACTAGCTTTTTTCCAAAAGTTCAGTACATGCGTTTCTAATAAGCAACTTGCAAAACTTGTTAGAGAGCTTATGTTGGTGTGTACACCGTTAGTTTTTTTTCCCCCTGTTGTTGTAGTTGTAAACGCGACTGGCTCAGTACAAAAGAGTGACAAATGTACTGTAGACGGCAGCAGCTGTTTTGATTTATAGCTGTTGGAAGCATCTCCCTTTTATAGTCGGAGCTTCACACATGACGAGTTTCTCTCTCAGCTTGTTAGTGTATGTGGCCACAGCGACAAGCTGTTGCTGCAAAATACATTTGACACTTCGGTACTTTTTACAATGTCTATAGTATCTGTGCAGATTTTTTTGTTTTTTTCTATTCTATATTTACAGTAGAAGCATTTTTACGCCGCATTTTATAGATGTCTCACCTCATGTGCACCTCGAATGTGCCTTTATTTTGTCGTCCCACAAGGGATTAGAGTGTTTGAACATTTTTTTGAAAAGAAGAAAAGAGACAAGGAACTGAGTCTGTGTCATTCTTATGAATGACTAATTTCCAAGCCCGATTCAGAGGTGCAGTTGTTCTCCCTCCGCCAGCTGATGCTTTATCACTGGGTATATTTTTCGAGAAAAAGGAGAAGAAAAGATGTCTGTCAGACAGGTCTAGTCTGGGATGATTTTTCTTTTTCCCCCACACTATGGAATCCAGAGCAGATGCTCTAAAGACAGGTATGAGTCACTGTCAGCCTAGGGGAGAGAGAGAGAGAGAGAGAGAGTGGAATGGAATGGCTTTTGGCAAAAAGTGTGATAAGCACATTTATGGCTTTAGTCATACTGTAAACTGGAGTCGTAACCATAACAAATAAATAACAGTGACCCTAACACTTTACTATGCACACAGTCCCAATCCCAACCTAGCGCAACCACCACATCACATTCTCTGCCCAGTCAGTAGAACGTATACGTATTTCATTGAATTTAACCTTGAATCTGGCAATCAAATCGTGTGTATTTTGCACCAGACTCCAGGATTAAGTGTACTTACTTGAATTAAATTCATCCCTTCATGGAAAAGAACTTCAGAAACAATACGGCATTTGGTCTTGGCCTTAAGGGTGTGGAAGGTGATTTTTTTTTCCGAATCCTGCTTCAGATTTCACATCAAATCATATTGAATTATTTGGCATTACTTTATTTTAACAAGCGCTTTTATAATGTCACGCGGTGTCCTGTCTGTGTGCTGCTGTGTGTTGTGTGATTCACTGAAATGTTGGAACTATTAAGATCTATTTGACTAACCTGTGAGTCAGGGGCTTTAGAGAACATAAACTTCGTACTGCCTGTTATAAAGCACTCGGTACAAACACACACACACACACACACACACACACACACACACACACACACACACACACACACACACACACACACACACAGACCAGTATATATACAAGCACAGTGATGTGTTTAATTAAATAGTCTGAGAACGGTCTTATGCTCACCACAGTAGGGAGTTATTTTCAAAGTTTCTGCCACTTGTGTGTTAACCTGCACATCTCATTCCATAAAGTATAAATGATAAATCTGTACATTTCCAGTCTTCACAAGTAGCTCTTCTATTTTAAACGTTCTTTGTTTTGGAATCCTTTCCAGACTGCTTGTTTTTTTTTTTTCCCCTTTTATTGTCATGTTAAATGTTCCAGAGTTGGGTATCTATTTATGAGTGTTTTATTCCTGTACTGTAGTGATGGTGGTGGTGGTGTGTAATGTGTGTGTGTGATGGAAAAATGCAGACAGGCTCCATTTTTTTTCACCCCACTCTGCGCCCCTTATAGCTAGCACAAGTCTGCCTCAGTCAACCTGTAATGTTTTCGGCAGGCTTTGCCAAACCTCAGGTTGGCAGGAAGTCTGAGTGGCATGGTACATTTCCCTGCAGGTTATAGACAGAGTTTTCATTGTGCGACTCTTTTTCTCATGTGTCTCTTGGAATCACAACCTAAATGTGAAATTTCGCATCCTTGTGAACATCTGTCATCTTGAGCAGCATCTAAGCAACAGCATTGCAACCTATTGATCTTTTCAGAACTGCAAGTTTTAGAAGTTTTCAGATTAAATTGACTGCTTTTGTATTTTTTTTTCCCCCCAGGCGCCCCAGAAAATGAAGTGCTGTTAGTAAGCTTCGTCAGCCTGGTGCCTCTGCTTGTTCTGGCTGTAGTGGTTGTGGCATCCTTCTACTGGTACCGCATCCATCGACGTCGCAAGCTCAGTGGGTGGGAAACCAAGAAACCTTCGAAACGCAAAGGTCCACTAGACTGCAGCGACGCGTGCGCCATAATGATGGACGACGACCGCTCGGACAGCAGCTCCACGCACGCCAACAGCCTCAACCATAACACGGAACCTCTGCCATTAGAGCTGGACATGCAGGTGGGCAAAGGTCGTTTCGCAGAGGTCTACCGGGCCAAGCTGAGGCAGAGCTCATCGCAGCAGTTCGAGACGGTAGCCGTGAAGATCTTCCTGTGTGAAGAGTATGCTTCCTGGAAGAACGAGAAAGATGTCTTCTCGGACACCGACCTGAAGCACGAGAACGTGCTGCACTTCCTCACCGCCGAAGAAAGGAAGGTCGAGAGGCAGTTCTGGTTAATTACAGCCTACCACCCTCGTGGAAATCTGCAGGAATACCTCACCCGGCACCTGATAAGCTGGGAGGACCTTCGGAGGCTTGGGGGCTCACTGGCATGGGGCATTGCTCATCTACATAGCGAGCGCACACCCTGCGGAAGGCCCAAAGTGCCCATCGCCCACCGAGACATCAAGAGCTCCAACATCCTGGTGAAGAACGACCTCACGTGTTGCCTGTGTGACTTCGGCCTGGCTTTACGACTGGATAATTCCCTGTCTGTGGATGACCTGGCCAACAGCGGACAGGTAATTCAGCGTCATTAACTCAGCATTTGGGCAAATTCAAGAAATTAGAACTATCTAAATTGAAAAGACCTTTTTGGTATCATATACCGTATTGTACAGAACGTACACATTCCAGGAACAAATAAATCAATCTTTAAATAACTACTAATAATAATTTCACATTAATGTCCCTTACCTAGAGGGATTCTAATGAATGTATTTTTTTAATACACATCTGTCCTGCTCATTGAAATGAATACCTGCTTGCAAAGAGAGCTGATCAACCGAGCGTTACCGCTTACGATTGCTAGATAAACAGCAGTTTGCTCTGAGAAAAGCTGAAAGGAGCTGCTGCAGTCAACCCTTGAGTTACTAGATATAAATCTGTATTCATTTCCTCTCTCATATATTGCCACCGCAGATCGAGAGCTAGTGTGTTTCCTAGCTGATGCAGGGAAACTAAATGTAAGTTTGTACTAGTTATACTAGCGATGTGTTTAAACTTGCAGGGGAAGCCCCGTCAGACATCTTCACACTTCGATCTGTGTGTGACCTTTGTTCTTTGTGTTTGCTTTGATTTATGATTCACAGGCTGAAAATGTAGCGAACAGAGGTGTTATGTGAAGAAGTAAATAAACCACTCCCTTTTCTAGTTATACTGTACATCTGCTCTTTTTATAATAGTATTTATTTTTCTTACATATAAATTGGTAAAATGTCTTTTTTTATAATATTGTGTTATATTATAGTTTTAATTGCACATAACTGTATATAAATTCAGTATAACGTCATTTCGAAAACTGGGTTCACTGTTTTACATTTAAGATCATCGTGCTGAATTCAAAGTGATCAGGTAATGAGATAATGCGGTGTCTCCTTGCGATAACTCCGGAAGTCCAAGATGAAGATCAGAGTTTAGGCTACAGAGAGAAAGCAACGTAATGAGCCGTGACTCTGTATTGTCTCCTCATTGCAGGTTGGAACAGCAAGGTACATGGCGCCAGAGGTGCTCGAGTCCAGGATCAATCTGGAGAACATCGAGTCCTTTAAACAGACTGATGTCTACTCCATGGCTCTAGTGCTGTGGGAGATCACTTCCAGGTGTAACGCCATTGGAGGTGAGATCATTCGTAACACCACACCCCTACCAGCCAAATAACAGGGTAGCAAGACGGTGCCGAAGACATACTGTATGTCTTCTGTGTCTGTTCTATTCATGGTACCTTATGGAGTAAAAAAAAAAAGAAGAGAGACAGACCTTGTCCGAGTGTCGGTGCTTCTAACCCCCGTAAAGGAACAGAGTTGTATTTCTATGGAGACGGCGGTTGTCGCTTAAGGAGGGATGGGATAAAAATAAGTTAGCTATTTCTCCCATTAGCCTGCGGCATTTTGTTATGCCAGTGCGGCCAGGCTATTGTCCCGGAGCTGTGCACAGAAAAACCCTATGTGTCCCATGCGCGGTTTGGACCGATTCGCTACTTCCTGTTATTTGGAAGCCTCTTGATATAACTTTAAAGTAGAGCGTAGTAACAATGCTGTTAAATGAGCTGCTGGTGTGTGAGGAATGTGTAGAATGTCAGCAGGTGGAAAGAAATGCTGGGAGGTTTCTCAAGGGTCAGTGTGTAATGTGATTCTTTTAATTAGCTATTGACAAATAGCAGTTTGTCCCAGGCCAAAATGCATGCAGTAACAATAAAGTAACTACAGGACAGAACCACATTTAATCCTTTAAACCTTATAATAAAAAAAAAACAATGATGTCTACAGTATATTCTAGCATCTGTTTACCTCCTGGGTAACAACGGGGTCAGTGAGGTTTTATAAACAAACTGCCAATACACGAGTCCGGCAAATGATGAGAAATACCGTGACATAATTTATACCCGTACTGTACTGTGATACCCGCCCCGCCCCCCCCATCATCGATTGCTATTTTAATGAGTCTTGTGCACACTGTTCCGTGTGTGCAGGTCTATATGTGTGTACGTGTGGTGTCGAGCATTCCATCAAAGCATGGGATTTGTGTTACCCACATGCCCCAGCATGCCCCCTCCGTGATTGAGAGGCCCCTGCAGGCTTATCTGCAGAACTTGAGACATTTCCCGACAGACCAGAGAGACTGAATGTCACATTCCTGCCAAACACACTTCACCGACATAACAGGAATCGTTAATATCTGTCCCAAGTCTGATTTTTCAGTCTCTGGCCACCGGAATCCACTCCAGATGGAGATAGCACGGGTTATAAGGGAGTCGTGCAAAAGTCGTTAAGCTGCCTTGTCGTGCTCTGGCTCGCGGTGTTGTTGTTAGCGTGTCCTAAATTAGCATGGGGTGCGGCCCTGGCTGGGACGCCGTAAAGGAGAGCGGCGAGCTGAGAGGCAGCCAGCCTAAATATCACTTCTACACCAACCCCCTGTGATAGAGTGATGGCGGGCATAGCAGCTGTGTGGCAAGTGACAGAACTCCATATGGCCAAACCATTTGTTACTACAGGTGTCATATTCATTCACTGCAGGCCTGCTCTTCTTCTCTGACATGCATACATATTCACAGCTCTTACCCGAAATGCTTTGTCGTGCAATATGTCCACTAGTCCTAGAACATTGTTGCTGCTTCTTTTTTTTGCTCTGTAAATTCACTAGGTCCGGGAATTCTGCTTTGGCTTATCCTGTCTGACTTCCCTGCTCTCAGATGAATTTAAACCTTTTTTAATCCCAGACGCATAGTCAAGTAGGTCCGTCGAGGTTTCAGACAGATAATCTGAAAAGGAAAAGGTTGTTAAAAAGCGTTTTCCTGGAAAGCTTTGCTAAATGCGAATCGACTCGGCCTGGAGAGAGAGAGAGAGAGAGAGAGAGGTCTTGGTGCACGGGACATCTGTTACGAAAAACCGCGGCATTCCTCACATAGTGAGCGCTCTCGTGTCGTTCAGGCCACAGCCCTCAGAGCAGACAGACAACAGAGGGAGAACTAAAGTTCCATTTCCATTTCCTTGTGCTTTATGCGCTGCTCTGATGCCTTTCAGGTGTGAGTCCGACAAATCACTCCAATACAGTGTGTACACACACGGGGAGCTTACTGTGCCGGGTGTATGATTTCTGCCATTTTAGCTTCTCGAGTTTATAGCCAAGAGTCTAACGGAGACAGCAGGAATAGTAGTCAGTGCGGTATGACTGCTTTGTTTTAGAATTGAAACAGGGGAAGTCCACTTGTCAAAAACAGGATGTGTGCGCTTGTGGAGTCAGCTACACTGCGGGGGCCCAATCACAGGCCTGTATTTCCTGTCCCAGACTACATGCTGGTCTAGCCTCTTCCTGTGGGCCTGTATAGTGGGGAAGAACCGCATAACACATTCACTCTTTTTTTTTTTTTTTTTTTTAAAAAGCTCATTCTCCAAAAACACACATTCTCCAAAGTAAACTCATTCTTCTACTTAAATTTGTTGGAATGGATTTTGGCTAGTATTGTAATAGCAGACATTCCCACTGTTCTAGTGTGGCTGTTTCATTGTCATACATTTTTCCTGTCTTTCACACTTCCAGTGTGTGTGTTTGTGTGTGTATGTGTGTGTTTGGGAGTGTTATAAGGCAAAGCTGTTGTGAGTTATAGCACAGCTGCTATGAGCTCTATTTCACAGCGTTTGGAAAATTACTGGAATACTGGTGTTCGTGTTCTCTCTGGCACAGTCCAGTCATTATCCCATATTTCCTCTAATTTGTTCTCATACGGAAAACAAACAACACAGCATCATAACTTCTCATTATTGTTGGCACTCTGCTGGGTAAGCCGATCGCTCCAATGTTGTTCAGCATTTGTTTGCCTTCCCGGCGTACAGAGGATTGCCAGGCGAATATTTCCAAAGGTGTGTTCTGACGTTACTGTTTCCCGAACCTCAGCATTCCTCAAATCGACTCCCAGAGCCCCAGAGAACACTTACAATCTCTAAAAATGCACTTTCCCTGTAGAAAGTTATACTGTGCATGATTAATTATGTTCCTGTGTGTTCCTGTGTGTTTATGTGTGTGTGTGTGTGTGGGTGGGTGGGATTGTGTTTCAGAGGTAAAAGATTATGAACCTCCATTTGGCTCTAAAGTGCGAGAGCACCCCTGTGTGGAGAGCATGAAGGACAACGTGCTCAGGGACCGGGGCCGGCCTGAGATCCCCAGCAGCTGGACGAAGCACCCGGTAAGACAACAGACACTTGTTCCAACACTGATGTCCACTGATGGCTTATGGAGAGAAACGAAAGGAGATATTCAGTAATATTTGCAGTAATTTGTAGACTATGCTGAGGCTTAAAAACAGTCACTTTATTTGTGTAGTCCGCATAAGACACTCTGTTATTAATTCATTTAAAGGCTATTATAACAATATAAACATGTATGGTTGTTAATATCTGGTAGATATAGTCTAAACATAATAATTACATTATATGGAAAATTGCATAAACACTCTACATGAAATAACAGGACAGGCTTTGCTAAAGATAATAACTTCTTATTTAGTTAAAAGGAAGTGCTCCTGATTAATCTATTCTGATTGGACATTAGTTGTAATTATGAAAAAATCATAAACAATGTGTGTTTTTTGGAATTCGTTTGCTAATATGAGCATGTGAAGGATTAACACAAATATACAAATACATGGCCACTACATCAGACCCATATGTGGTTGTTGAACATCCCATTCCGCATTTAGTCCCTCTGCTGCTGTAATAACCGCCATTTCTCTGTGAAGGCTTTCCACTAGATCTTGTAGCGTGTCTGTGGAAACTTGTACTCTTTCAGCTGCAAGAGCAGGCAGTGAGGTCAGGCAAGGAGGCCTGGAGTGCAATCAGAGTTTCAGGTCATTCCAGTGATGTTCAGGGGGTTGAGCTCAGAGCCCTATGCATGTCACTTACAATCTTCCACTATGCCAAACCATATCTCCATGGAAGTCACTTTGTGCAGAGTGGAATTGTTGTGCCAGAACAGGGAAATTGTAAGACTACAGCATACAGATTGCGCCCTTTCGACTTTGTGGCAACAGTGTGAGGGTATTCATGTGTCCACAAACTTTCGTTCTTTTACTCAAAGTGCTCTCATGCAATTTAATAGGCAGTTAAATAACTTCTTCACATGCTATTCCTTTTAATGGCCAAGTGACTAATTCCTTAAGTCGGTGATGGAGGTAAATGTAATTAGTTTTATTCCACAGCACTGTTAAATTCTCAGTTCTGAATGGTCAGAAGTTATTGCACTCTGACTCTGTGAACTGTAATACAAATTATTTTTACTAGCGAATTATTTTAGATGAATGCATTAAAACTAATACCATATCATTCCAATCATAACCCAGGACGTATAGTATATGGCTCATACTTACATAATCTAATGTATTAAATAATAAAATGCTTTTCGTTTGAAGCAATCAGTTTTCTGCCCTGGGAAAGTTTCTTAGTAAAATGACAAGCTGTGTTTTTTATCTTATCAACTGAAAAAGAAAAAGTTATAGTCGTTATCAATTTAAAAGTGATACTTTTCATTATGATTAGATGTTAAAACCTTTGATGTGTCATTCAGTAATCAATTACTGTACTAAATCGGTTTGGTATGAAGGAACGAAGTACATCATGTCATGCTAATGAAAAATAATTAACCTTGGGATGGTAAAGGTAACTTTATATCAACTTTATGGCCACCACATTGATGATTACTTTTCTGTAACAGCATGTCCCCAAGTGTTCTACTTCATAGTTGTTTACTGGTTCATTTATTCTTTTGTTTCATTTTTTGTGAAACTATCATTTGCATTCAGTAACCACGGCTGAGTCATTTCTCATCTTTATCCTCCTGTGATGCAGAATAAATCATTCAGATGTAGTAGGGTGAACTAGCCTGTTGAAGTCGAACATCCAAAATATCCGCTTGTAAGAAATGTAACAGTATTTTTAAGACTTCACTTACAGTATGTCAGGAAAACCGTTTTGGCCTTGTGTCTATATTGAAAAGCAATAATGCGAGCGTAATGTCCTGCAGGGTGTGGCTTTGGTGTGTGCCACCATCAACGACTGCTGGGACCAGGACCCCGAGGCTCGTCTCACGGCGCAATGCGTTGCCGAACGCTTCAGGGAAATGAAAGACGACCTGGATAAGCTGTCCACCCGCAGCAGCTCTGAGGAGAAGATTCCAGAGGACTGCTCTGTGAGCGTCAGTGACGACAAGTGAAAGAGTGGGAGAAAGAGCTAGAGACAATTTACCGTCACTCTGGACTGGGAGAGTGTTATCTGTACTCACATCATGTGATCAACAAAGAAGAACAGCTCCCTCCAAACAATGGAAACTGGAAAACTATTCAGTATGCTATAAACAATGTCTGCTTGTGTGTGCGGGTGTGTATCAGAGGCCTCGGGGCACGGGCCACAGGGAAATGAAGTAGCCTCAAGCTTTATATGTGTCCCATAACCAAAGAGTTAATGCACTTTATCAGATTGTCTATGCATATGTAACAGTAAAGAAGCACTGGTGGCTTTATGGCAAGAGGACGTGCCTGGTGCTTCCCTCCTCAAAGCTCACCGGAGCTCAAACATTACCTGAGCAGGTGTCCATAAGAGATTCTATGAAATATAGAGTTTGATATATCACTGTCTGTGATCTGTGTGTGTGTATGTGTGTGTGAAATCAAGGTTGATTCCATGTGCATAAATGAATGTTGTGTGTTTGGCCTTGTTTTAACAAAGAATTTTTTTATTATTATTTTACTCATCTGCCAAAAAAAAAAACAGAGCACAGTGTAAATATAAGTATTGAATGAAAAATCACATTACATCATTGGAAAAGCAAAAAAAAAAAGAACAAAAGGCGGGGACAGAACCCTGCTTTGGCACCAAGAAGTATTTTAATAAAGCTTTTCCAATTTTGTCGCTTTATAAATAATCAGGTAAACAGCAAAATGTGCCTCTTGTTTTTATAAGCAATATATTGTAAATCTTTTATGATTAAATAAATTTGTTTACAGTGTTTATTCTAATATCTGTGTGGGATTTTTACTTCTGGAGGATTCATGTTCTGCTCTTTCTTTCTTTTTGATATTCTAGATAAATGTGAGACTCTAGCATATGTCTGTTCAAGTCAAACTGGGACTTATGTTGAGATTTCTCGCAAAATTAGGAGACGCAAAACTATGTGACATTTACAGACGACCTCAAGCAGAGCAAGGTGATGAGTGGAAAGCCCGATTCTTGAAAATCGATGGATAACCTGTTGCCAAATTGAAGTGATTGATCTGTCTGTGCGAGCTGTACACACAATCATTCACAAACACCAATTGAACTCGGCTGTGTGATATTGCCACATCCCCCGTACAGTCCTGACTTCTATCCTAGCCATTTGCACATGCTTAGGTCATTAAAGGAGTTCCTGGGGGACCAGTATTTCAGACATGAAGCAGGCAGTTTGATCAGGATAAGAAGGGAAGTGCATGAAATGATGACTATACAAGCATCTGGAGTTGGAAGCAGTTGGTCACGGTTATCATATCTATGGATTTTTTCCCTGATGAGACTGGCCTAGTTTCAGATTCAAATTGTGAAAGAGTGGTTCTGGGAACATGAGGAAAAAGTTTCACTCATCACTTCAAGTGATTTGAAAATCAAGTTTGATTTTACCAAGGTTAAAACTTTCTACCTTGATGGTATCCAAGTACCCATGTAACAGGGGATTATATAGAGATATAAAGGTAGTTTTTACTCTCATAATCGTGTTCTGTTATTCTGCACAAAAGTCCTGGTTTGACTTGAACAACCATTTCACAGTATTATAAAAAAAAAATGCAGGTAGTGAACTTTATGACCAATTTAAATCCAAGAACAAATAATGTACTTTAATTCTGTTTAAAATAACACTCGACTTAGAATTGTATAGTGAAAGTTACATACTTATGGTATAAATGTCATCTCCCTGTGGATACAACCCCAGCTATTGTACAAGGACATGGAAGGTGAGTTTTTTATTTTATTTATCCATAATAATATACTGTAGTGAACACGCAGGATACTGGGTGTCTCTCATTAACTGTTAGTTTCTGTATTACATTTCTTCTTAAAAAGGTGATTAACATATTTATTACTTGTGACACTGCTGCCTGTTTCTAGATGCCCTGATGAGTTTTTTCTCATGATCTTTAGACGACATTCCTTTCTTAGTATTCATTTGTGTACTGACACTGCCTCGTTGCCAGTACATGTTCATATTATCTCAGTTCTGGGAAACAAGTCTGGTCACAGAACCTCATTTGACGTTAATTTTTGCGCAATGGTTTCAACAGACACCACCTTGATTTGCACTTGTTTATAAATTGTCATATAAGAAGCACTACAGGCATGTTTTTAGGAGTCTGGAGGCATGCCGGATGGTCCCACAAGGGCAGAACTGCAAGTGTGCAGAGCGGAGCAGCAGGCGAATGGCCATGTAATTGAGCTTAATAACCTCTCCTTACACCGAGTCTCTTGAGGTGCGAGTGTGTTTAGAGAGAGCTTTCAACTCAGACACAGCAGCAGCAGCTAGGCTGGGCTGGGCTTTGTTGAACAGATGTTCCCACTACCAGAATATCAGTCTGAACACCGTGTCCCTCAGACAAATCCTGTCTGACTTTAGAGGAGATACAAACTTGAGTTTTCCTCCTGCCTTCTCTCTCTCTCTCTCTCTCTCTCTCTCTCTCTCTCTCTCTCTCTCTCCTTCGCTGTCACCATTGTAACTCCACTATTTTAAAGCTAAACCACTGAAGTTTTGTCTGGAGCAATAACCACAGCTAAACTTGCACCTGAAAATAGCTCTCTGTGGATACAATCTCAGAATAGGCTTCATAGAGTAAGTCTTGGCATTTTGACATGTTGCTGGTTTAAAGCAGACTAGGCTGACCAGAGCAATGCGCTTCATTTCTGCATTTCTGGGTTGGGTGGGGAGCACGAAAACATTGCACATTTTGCTTCACCACAACTGCCAAGGGAACACATAAAAGAATGAATTGAAATATGTGTCATGTAAGGAAAAACTATTTAAAAAGAAATTTGTGAACTTTTTAGTCAATGGTATTTATTTGTAAAGAAAATTCTAAGTAAGAAATAAAATACAATAAGATCAACATTGTGTTATGATGCTCAAAGCAAAAGTCTTTGCAACACTGTCCAGGCTCTGTACAAATAAAATGTAACCTACCTGAATTAATCATTGTATGTTATAAATAAACATGATCAAGCCATACCGTATCAAAAATTATTATAAATTTTTTATTCAACTATCATGTTTTTTTGTTATTTTGTATTAGGCTCTTATTATGTAGGGTGTCCTCTAGAAGTTGCTATGTATTAGTTGTTACATAAGACATACTGTGGTAACATATCAGACTTATATAGTCACCATTTGCATATACATAAGCGGATACTAAGGAGCTTTTGATTTGATAATTACTGCAGTGACTGATGCAATGAGTAGTTTCTCCTTCCTTAACAACCACATTAGTGCAAATTATTGACCTGCCTCAAGCAATCACCTAAGGAGATTGCAATGGAAAAGGGTGGTGTGGTCTGATGAGTTCAGATTGATTCTATTTCTGCATGATGGCGGCATCAGGGTAAGAAGGGAAGTGCATGAAGTGATGCACCCTTCATGCATTCTGTCCACTATGCAAGCATCTGGAGTTGGAAGCAGTTGGTCCGGTCTAGGTTCAGCAACATAATATGAAGTCAACTAATGACTTGAATGTATCAAATGACCAGGTTATCACATCTATGGATTTTTTCACAGAAGTAACCATAATTACATTTTACTCTTTGTCTTTTGTCTTTTTCAGTGCAACACCCTTCACTGTTACTTTGCATTATACTATATAAACAAAATCCATCCATCCATCCAACTAGGAACCGTGCAGGCCAGTGGTGACCGTTGTATTTATTCTCATTTGTAGGACCATGGTAGGACCTCTGGTCAACACTCACATTCTCTTTCACACACTACGGGCAGAAAACCCACCAAGTGAGAGAGAGGGTATATACTCACTCACTTATACTGCTTTATCCTGTGATCAGGGTCATGGGGGCCCTGGAGCCTATCCCAGGAGACTTTGGGCATAAGATGGGGTACGTCTTGGATGGGGTGCATCACAGAGAACACACATACATACAACATGCAATCTCCATGCACAGACACGACACGGGAATGGAACCCAGGACCTGGAGTTGCATAACAACAGTTATAACCACTAGGTCACCATGCTACCATAAACAAAATAATCATGACTAAATTCATCAAATGTCTATACGTTTACATTAAGAGTTCTCACTCAGTTTTCTATTGCACTGAGGTAGAATGTCCAGATGGGATCTATAACGATGACGCCTTTGAATTAAATGCTTTCTCATATACTGATAATGGAACACAATGGAGCATATAACTAGTCATAAACTGGAGGGGTTGGAGGCTATTGTATGCTATAAAATGCAATGCAGATGAGATCTGCTTTATGTCAAGAGCTCACTTTGTGTATCTATGTGTGTGTGTGTGTGTGTGTGTGTGTGTGTGTGTGTGTGTGTGTGTGTGTGTGTGTGTGTGTGTGTGTGTGTGTGTGTGTGTGTGTGTGTGTGTGTGTGTGTGTAGGTAAACACAGTTACAGGTCTTTCCCCAGCATGTGGATCTCATCCATAACAGGACACACATACTCCAGGCAGAGTTGCAGGCTGATGATAAAGCATCTGGTCTTTCTTCGGTTTCACTAACAGGCAAACATAATGGAGATGGAATGGATGTTTTATAATACGCATTTTGATCAACAGCTCCACCTGGGGGCAGACAGTGTTTAAACAGTTTAAACAGGACTCAAGGAAGACCTAAGGTACAGACAGTGTTTAAACAGTTTAAACAGGACTCGAGGAAGACCTAAGGTACCCCAGAGTGGGTGATGTGGTATCTGGCACCGGGACATTAGTGGCAGATCCTTTGGGTGCTGTGGGTTGTCGGGTAGGGCAGATCCCATGGGTGCTCAATTGGAATGGGATCTGGGGAGTCAGGAGGCCAGGTTGTTGGCCTTGGGCTCTTTGCCTACTGGGCTCTTGTGCATGGCAGGCTGTGGTGCACTGGGTGTTCTGGTGCATTTCTATCATGGCCAGCTTTGACTTGTGCTGCAATGGCTTTTCTGTGGGATTGGCTCTGACAGGCTGGCCTTTGGTCACTGTGGGCATGGGTGAGGCTTGGGTGCCCATGATCCAGTTATCAGGTTACTGCTGTCTATCTGGAGATCAATGTGGTTCAGTTCACCTGCTGGTGGAGTTTATGTTATGGCTGATTGGTGTATGTGTGATGATCAGACGTACAAAATTTTGGCCATATTATATATACTCTCAGTGGCACGGCGGTTTAGTGGTTAAGACTGTCACCTTTCACCTCCAGGTTCCGGGTTCCATTCCCACCTTAGATCTGTGTGCATGGTGCTTGTATGTTCTCCGTGCTTGGTGAGTTTCCTCTGGGTACTCTGGTTTTCTTCCACAGTCCAAAGACAGATTTGGCTAACTGACATTTCCAAATTGTCCATACTGTGTGAAAGAGCACTTGACTGTGTGTATGTGTGTGCCCTGTGATGCACCCCATCCAAGACGTACCCCATGTCATGCCCTAAGTCTCCTGGGCTTGGCTCCAGGGCCCCCGTGACCCTGATCACAGAATAAAGTAGTATAAATGAGTGAGTATATACCCTCTCTCTCACTCTCTCTTTCTTAAGTACAAGGAAAATTTAGTAAAACAAATAATGCAGGACAGCACGGTGGTGTAGTGCGTAGCACTGTCGCCTTGCACCTCCAGGGTCCGGGTTCGATTCTGGTCTCTGTGTGCATTGAGATTGTATGTTGGTGGATTTCCTCTGGGTACTCCGGTTTCCTCCCACAGTCCAAAGACATGTAGGTTAGGTGTATGTGTGTGTTCCCTGCAATGGATTGGGATCCTGCCCTAAGTCTCCTGAGATAGGCTCCAGGCTCCCTGTGACCCTGAGTACAGTATTAAGCAGTATAGATGATGAGTGAGTGAGTGAGAAAGAGCAATACACAAAACATTACTAAAGTGACTAAATTTGCACAAAACACAAAATATAAACTTTTCAAGTCAGATATTTTCCAGATGTGTTACATAACTCATATGTGCTCATATGACTGTAATGGGAACGGTCAGATCTGAATATTTTCTTTTTCCCCATCACACTTTTTCCCCTGATGTCATCATCGAGCTCTGTGCCAGGCGTCAAGCCCTAACATTTCTCTCCTGAAGTTATTCCTCATGTCTGCCTTAATATATGTTTGTAGGAACCCTCTCATTCATTATATGTGCTTTGTTATGTGTACAATCTGACCTCTATTAGAAAGTGAAATTATTTTCCTTCGTCCAAATTCCTTCTGCTAAACAATTCATGTGAATAATTAGTTGCTTCAGACCACTAGAGGGAGCTGTCACCAAAGCAGAGCAAAGAAAGCATTTCCTGAGTAGGTTGTTCAGTTCATGTTGATATTTAAAACTTTTCAAAAAGGCTTCTATAACATAAATGTATTTTGCATTGTGTTTTTGGCCACAGGTTTCAACTAGTCAGCTATATTTAAGGGCGCAACATACCATACATGGAACAGCATGTGTAACTCAAAGCATTGCAGCAGCAGGACATATGGGGGAATAAACAATATGATATAAGACTAAGGAAATATTTTAAACAGAGAACCTTAGTGGTTTTGGCTGCACTATTTTTGCAATATGCCATGTCGTCACGGCTCCAGAGTTGCTTGATCAATCCTGACCTTTGGTGAATGTCTGCGCAGGGTTTTGCACATGTCAGTGTAGGTTTCCTCCTGGTTATTTGGTTTCCTCCCATTTTTTATACTCAAATTAGCTGCTCAAAACTACTTCATTCAAGATACATTCCTGTCGTGGCACTCCGTATTCCCAGAATAGTTTTTGACTTTTTTTTTTTTAAGTTAGTGCCGCCTATTTAATTGATTACATATTCTAATTAAATTCAACATTTCATTCAAGTCTTTCAACATACAGTTAAACACCAGAGCTTAATTCTCTAGACAATCTTTTCATCATTTTTGTAACTGTACTTATTATTATCTATTGTCTATATCTACTGTATATGATCTATTTACTATTATAATTTGTAGTATTTTTAATAAAAGGCTATTTATTTAGTGTATCGATTAACAAGACACTGTGCTGTAGAAGATTATCCATTGTAGGTGTATTATTCCAAAGCTTAAGAAGAAAAGTCAGTCTTTTATCTTACTGGCATAAACATGAAAACATGGCTTAGTACATGTAGTGGTCTCACAGTGGCAGATAATAAAAAAAATTATACTGAGCCAAGTTTTGAAATTTGTCCGTTCAGACAATAATGACGCACACATACTTGGCATTGGTTAAGGTTTTTTTTTTTTTCTTTTTCCCACTTTCTCTTCCAAGGCCTGCATGCCAACTGCTTTCCAGAGCAGCCAGAGTCTGAGAGCATCAGAGCTACAGCTGCACAATACAGGCTCACTTTCTGTTTCACTAGTCACATCACAGACCTTGTTGGAAAATGTTGGAGCCCTTGACTGATAGACATCGCTTCATCAAATTCTGTGCGCGAGATAAAGGACAGAGTGAAATTGCGAGGTGCGACTTTACGATGTCTTTGAAAGTTTTCAACCAGAAAATTATAACGTCTACTAGTAAATCACGTTCATCTAGAAGATTACAGCCTGTCCTTATAATAAGAATAACATATTGTCTTCATGATTATAGTACAGTCACAATGACTTACTGCCTGTAGACATGATTAAACAATAAGATTACCCACTCTCGACGATTAGAGATGGAGATTTTTAGGCACCTCACAATTTGACATGATTAAAAAGGAACTAGTTTTCTATAGACTTCTTTAGGGTTTTTTCATAGTATAACATCAAGAATGCATGCAATTTTTTTTCACTGTCATTAAAATGCACAGAGTTTGATGTAATCCAATAATGTTTTCCAACAAGAATGTCTGGCACAGCTGGCATTTTTCATTTAGAAAAAATGCATGTCAGAAAATTTGATTAGGATATGGATTGATGAGATTCTTTCAGGAGATAATTGCACTGCACCTAAAAACTGATTCTTTTTCTATCATCCTTAATGATAACTGCATGAGACCTCTCAATGTTGAATCACTAATGGAGGTATAGTGGAGAATTTAATGGGATCATAGCTCTTTTGTCCTGGACAAAAAGTACGCTGCATGGTGAACCAACGATCAGCTTTCTGGGAGACTTCCAAGAAACAAAGTTGGCTCTAAAAATAATCACATACATTTGTTATACTGATATATTTAACGTAGAAATAATCGACTCAGCTGATCTAACGTATTCATAAAAATGGTAAAATGCCTAGTAATACAGTACCTTGCAAAAGTATTAATACCACTTGAACTTTTGTCGCAAACTGCAAACAGGACTTCTTATGGCTTGCTATCAACAATGGCTTTCTCCTTGCCACTCTTCCAGATTCCAGAAAGATCAGATTTGTGGAGTGCATGACTATCCTGTGGACAGCTCTGCAGCTCCTCCAGAGTTACCATGGGCTTCTTGGCTGCTTCGCTGATTAATGCTCTCCTTGCCTGGCCTGTCAGTTCAGGTGGATGGCAATGTCTTGGTAGGTTTGCAGTTGAGCCATACTCTTTACATTTTCAGATGATGGATTGGACAGTGCTCAGTGAGATGTTCCAAGCTTGGAATATTTTTTTATAACTTTATCCCTGACCTGTCTAGCGTGCTCCTTAGACTTCACGATGCTGTTTGTTAACTAATGTTTAAAAAGAAAAAACTCTGACAGCTTCAATGAACAATTGTATTTATACTAAGGTTAAATTACACACAGATGGACTCTGTTGACTAATTAGGTGACTTCTGAAGGCTGTTGGTTCCACTGGATTTTTGTTAGGTGTATTAGAATTAAGGGGGATAAATACAAATGCATGCCACACTTTTAACATTTTTGAAAAATCTTTTATTCTTTATCATTATCATTTTCCTTCTACTTTACAATTATGTGCCACTTTATGTTGGTCTATAACATAAAATCCCATTAAAATCTATTATTGTTTGTGGTTGTAACGTGACAAAATGTAGAACAGTTCAAGGGGTTTGAATACTTTTGCAAGGCACTCTATACTGGAGCAGGTGCTTCTCTGATATCAGAAATCTACCTCTCCAACTAGTCTAAAAGAGCATGTGGAAGAGAGTCAGAGACAGACAGAAAAAAGTGAAAAATGAGGAAAGACTACCATGGGAGTTCTTGGGTCTACATGGAGCCAGAGATCGTCTCTCACAGCCATCTGCAATTTGCTCCAGAGGAAAAAATTCCCCAAGTAGACGAGTTCCTGCTGTAGCGCGTGCAGAAAAAGGAACAACTCCCTGAACAGACACATGGTCTCTCAGGTATTCACATAATACCTAATACGAATATACCTCCAAATCTGCGAAGCTGCTGAATTACAAGGCCAAACTTATGAGAAATGCCAAACATATGTTTTTAACTTTTTCAAAGCATTCGTTCTGCTTCCCCACATTCCAGACAGGGTCAGTGAGGTTTCTTTTAGAACTTGTCGAGTCTTACTGTGTGCTGGTTTCTTTACAGAATACAAATTATCACACACACACACACACACACACACACACACACACACACACACACACACACACACACACACACACACACACACACACATTACCAGTGTCACTTCATGTTGGGAAGCCTAAGCTCCTTTACCTCACATTCATTCACTTTTACATCCTCTTAGAGGTGCTAAAGAGGTTTCAAAGATACCTAAAATATAGTGCCTTAATCCTCATCTTTTTCAATAATAAGCCTAATTTTGTAATCGGCGATTCAAAGATTATGGACTCCTAGGTGACAACATCTCTAGCGTTTTACTCTTTCCAGCTCTGACTAGTCTGTTTTTAATTCAATACTAACGTGCTAACTAATTTAAAAAAACTTTTTCACCCTCTTGAATTTGAGGGCCGGAAGATGAGTGGTTTATTCTGCATGTATCAGTTAGAGGTGAATGCTTGACATTAATGAATTATTAAAAAACTCATTTTGACCATTTTGAGCAGACACCGGGAGTAGGTTGAATGTTTTTATCAAAGTCTTACCACAGGCACAAAACCCATCTCATGTCTAGGCTATGTCTAGTGCTCAGCAATTTGTGCAATGCCAAAAAACAATCTCCTGGCCTATAGAAATGCCAAATAAATCAGGGATTTGTATGTGTTTTGTCATAGATTCGAAACGTGTCACAGTGTGGCTGAACAAAACATTTAGGACAAAAGTGTTGGCGCCAGATCATATTAACAAACCTAACAGTTGTGTTGATATTTTAGAATAGAATGTGTTACGAGACAGACCATGTCCAGTTCCACAGTTGGTCACTGACCAGATATTTGTGCTCTTAGGGAGCATCATAAAGGAGCAACATTGTCTAGAGACAGGTACAGTGTTTAATACAGGAATATTCAAACACAGGTCAATAAACTTCTATTGTATGTACAGTATGCTATGACCAACTCCTGGGCATCACTACAGTGGAATGCAGATGTACTTCCTGACCCAAAAAAGTCACCATCTGAATTTAACTAAGCAAATAGTTAAAAGCTTGTCATTTCTTAAACAACCATGTCAGAAGACATATCCTGTGGTAGTGCAAATTTTTTTACTCTTTTTCAGAAGGCTCAAATGAATAGTCTGCATCAAGAAAAAACTAATGATAACGATACATCACCTAGAGGAAAAATTGTGGTCGGAAAAACATCCTGAATGATGGAATGATTGCTTAAACACTTTTTTTTATTAAGTTGTAAAAAAAAAAAAAAACTTTTATAGTTAAAGTTTCCACACACACAAGCGAATAGACCTCAAAGGATTGGGACTAAACAGCTGTGTAGCCTCCTTTAAAAAAAATACTATTCATTGATGCTAGTCAGACATTTGCTATGGAATCAGCTTTAATTTGCTAGGCTAGCCTAATGAATGAGCTATAGAGCATTGAAAAAAAAGGTCATGTGGCGTGATCAGCCCAAATTTACTCTGTTCCAGAGTGATGGGTGTGTCAGTGGAAGAAGAGAGGTGGATGAATGTCTAGTGCTTACTAAACAAGCCTCTGGGGGTAGTGTTATGATCTGAGGTTGCATCTTTTGTCCATGTCTACAGTAGGTTCAGAAAAGATATGTCCCCCAAAAATGAGGTCAGCTGACTACATGAATATAATGAAAGGCCATGTTTTTCCATCATTGGATTTTTTTTTCTTTCCGGAAGGCACAGCATATTCCAAGATGACGATGCCAGGATTCATCTGTTCTCAAATTGTGAAAGCGTGGTTTGGGAGGCATGAGACATCATTTTCACACATGGATTGGCCACCACAGAATCCAGACCTTTACCCCATTGAGAATCTTTGGGATGTGCTGGAGAAGACTGGAGAAGTAGTGGTCCGACTCTGCCATCATTAATACAATTGTCAGTAAGAAATCTTGGAGAAATTAATGTTGCTCTGGATGGACATAGAGTAAGTGACATTGCATAAGCTTAATTTAAAAAAAATGTTGCATCCATAATCAAAACAACAGGCATTAAAATGAAATAGTACTGTGTTTGAGTGTGTTTTTTAACAGTGTATTTGCAAAGCAGTGTGGAGCTCAACATCAGCCCTAATGTTGTGTTACTGCACAACATGTGTACCAATAGAAAGCATAATAAATAATAAAATAATTAAATTAATTAAAAACCTTTAAAACAGTTTGACTGATGGTACTTAGTTAATAACCTAGTAATCAGTCTAAGGATCTATCCAATGCAAGAAACTTTAAAGAACTCTGTAAGTCACTCTGGATAAGAGCATCTTCCAAATGCCTAAATGTTAATGTAATCACCATTTTAATTATGTAATGATTATGTTCTGTAAAGAGTTGTATAAAAAAATAAGAAATAAGTGTAGTTCTACAAGTAAGAGGAAGAATCCCAAGACATCTGAATCTGGGTCAATGAAATTGAAGATAGTGGCCAAAAGGCAAACATGGCCCAGCATGGACCTTGCTGGATACCCCTCTAAGGTCACAGTCACAATGTGATCACTTGCTAGTAGTATTCAGTGTGAAAATATGTGCATTGTTTTCACATTCTTCACTTAGACATTAACCTATTTGGTTCATCAACAAAAGCAACAAAATGACCAGACTAATAGGGCTCTCAAGAGATAAGATTCCTTAGTTAATCTGATAGTCTTCCAGACAGAACATCAAATTGCATAAATTATGACTCACATTATTACACTATACCTAATTGTGTTGTTTCATGATTAATTCATGGCCAGTACCTTTTGTCAGATGGAACTACTGAAATATTTCTCTTGCCAACTCGCTGAGTCACTGCTGCCTGGGATATTGTGTAATAACTATATATTTGGACGTTTTCACGTTCCTTGTCTGTATCATTGCTAAGCCTGAAACATAGGAACATGATGAGGTCTAATGACTAGTCTTTTTTTGATTGGCAAGGGCCCATATGTTCTGTATCAGAACAATCACAAGACATGGTTAAGGACACATATGCTTGGCAAATATTTGCCTACACAAACGAACAAAAAGCTGAATGTGCGCAAATGACATCTTTAGCCCCAGACAGTCTATTTTCAACTTACATAACTTTAATTCACTGATTCTCTCTCTATAAAACTCTATAAAGGTGAAGGTCAGCTGAATTATTAATATGCAATATACATGTATGGTGTTATGGATGAAGGTTCCTCTGTCAGCTCAAACACTGGCGCATGTTCATACTGTAAGTTTACCATTCACAGGTGTCACTGATTGTATGAACGATATGAACAATGAACACAGATTGTAGGAATGCACTGATGCATTGTGGTTACTGTTTTTATTGCCTTTAGTATACAGCAGCAAGCAGTTCTTGTACTTTGTAACACACACACACATACTGCACACCCAAACACACACACACTTCTCCACAAGACAGCAAGACTTGAGTGTTTAGGAAATAAGGACTATAAACCTTCCTACACTAATGGAGTCTTTAAAAATAAATTAAATAAATTTTAAAAACATATTTTATTTGTATCGGCAACTTCGATTTGGTTAGCTTAGCATATATATATTGATTTCGCAGATGCAGGTTATGACGAAAGGATCTGATCAGGGACCGATCGAAGTGTTAAACTGAGCAGTGCAGAGTAAAGAATATTGCGCAGATCTATCTTACTTGCATTGCAGACATTTTACTTTTTCTTAGACATTGTTACAAAGCAGTTTTGTGGGAATCTGGATGTAGTTTTAGATCCCTAATGAGCAAGCGAGAGGAAATGACCCAGCAGAGGCTCTGTGGTCCTCCTGGGGTTTAAACTCACAATCTCAGCCTCATAATGTTAACCGTTGAGCCAACAATGCCTACAGCACAACAATAAACGTGCTTGTTGAAATGACTTCGGATATAATGCCTACGTTTGTTATCAAAGTGACATAGACAATTTATTGCACTCTTTAATCACACGCCTACAGCCAGGACAGTATCTGACATTATAGAAAGAAAGCTGCAAATCTTCCACAAGTAGATATATTTAACCTCTTTCTTCCTAAGTAGTTATTCTATTTGTTGTTGTTTTTTTTCTTTCACTGCAGCATTATTGACTAAAGCCATATTTTCTTTAGAAAATATCACCAATACTTTAATATCCTTTGTTTTCAATATTGGTGCATTGGTTCAATTTTTTTTTCTTGTTTGTAAAGTAATAAGAATATGATAAAAATGTATAAAATAAGAAATTGTCTTTAAATTTAAGTATAGTATATTTTTTGAAGTGTTGTTTTTACTTGAACAAATGACCGGGTTACTACCTGGTATAGCATTTTTCCTACCATTTTCAATGAGCTGAATCAGACATCCAGTGGTGCAAAGTCTAAGACAAGACAAGCCAATAATCTAAAGTCTTATAAACAAAATAAAGCCTTGGCTGAATGATCTAGAAAAGTCTCATTTGCAACCATCTTTAATGTTCAGTTATGAAAGTATGTTAAATGCTTTCAGGCTGAGATTGAAGGTCTCTGTGATGAAACAATCTGCTTCAGGGTAAGATTTCATGTCTGCATCCAACCTTGACTGAAAAAAAAAGGTTAAACTTTGAGGGAAATAGTTAGTTCAAATATAAGTTATGGCTGTATAACTATATACAGGTGCATCTCAATAAATTAGAATATCATCAAAAAGTTGGTTTATTTGCGTAATTCAATTAAAAAAGTGAAACGCATACATTATATCAATTCAATACACACAGACTTATATATTTCAATATTTTTACATCATTTAATTTTGATGATTATGGCTTACAGCTAAAGAAAACCCCAAATTCAGTATCTCAGAAAATAGAATATTACTTAAGACGAATTAATAATAAAAAATAAAAAAAATTAACAGATAAATGTTAAACTGCTAAAAAGTATGAACATGTACAGCTCTCAGTACTTGGTCGGAGTTCACGTTGCATAAATTACTGCAGGAATGCGGTGTGGAATGGATTCGATCAGTCTATGACACTGCTGATATGTTATGGAAGCCCAGGTTACACTGATAGCGGCCGTCAGCTTTCCTGCATTGTCGGGTCTGGTGTCTCGTATCTTCCTTATCACGGTACCCCATAGATTCTCTATGGGGTTTAGGTCGGGTGAGTTTGCTGGTCTATAAGCACAGGTATACCATGGTCCTTAAATCAGGTATTAATACTTTTGGCAGTGTGTCCTGCTGGAAAATGAAATTAGCATCTCCATAGAGCTGGTCAGCAGAGGGAAGCATGAAGTGGACCTCAAGCAACTTGGATTCTGTGCCTCTCCTCTCTTCCTCCAGACACAGGGACCTTGATTTCCAAATAAAATGGAAAATTTACTTTCATCTGAAAAGAGGACTTTGGCTCACTGAGCAACAGTCCAATCCTTTTTGTTCTTAGCCCAGGTAAGACACCTCTGACGCTGTCTCTGGTTCAAGAGTGGCTTGATACAAGGAATGCAACAGTTGTAGCCCATGTCCTGCAAACATCTGTGTGTGGTGGCTCTTGAAGCACTGACTCCAGCGGGTGTTGAATCTCCCCCAAATTCTTGAATGGGCTTAGTTTCACAACCATTTTAAGGCTGCGGTTATTCCTGTTGCTTGTGCATTATTTCCTTATTTTTTCCTTCCATTCAACTTTCCATTAATGTGCTTGTATACAGCAATCTGTCAGCTTCTTAAGCAATGACCTTTTGTGGCCCACAGAACAGGCTCAGGAAACCCTTTGCAGGTGTTTTGAGTTACTTAGCTGATTAGCGTGTGACACCATGAGTCTCCAATATTGAACTTTTTCACAATATTCTAATTTTCTGAGATACTGAATTTTGGGTTTTCATTAGCTGTAAGCCAATGCTGTATAGCTGTAATCATCAAAATTAAAAGAGCTAAACACTTGGAATACATCAGTCTGTTGTAGTGAATCTATATAATATATGAGTTCCACTTTTTAAATTGAATTACAGGAAATAAATCAACTTTCGATGATACTCTAATTTATTGAGATGCACCTGTATAGTTATTAGTATTTATCTAATAAAATAAAAGTTAGTTGATAACAAGATCCCTACTTAGATGCCTTTCACTCACTCATTCTCCACACCAGTTATCCTTTTCAGGGTCACAGGAGGCCTAGAGCTGAAGCCAGGGGCCTTGGGCATTAGGTCGGGTACACCCTGGATAAGGTGTCAATTGCACAAATATGCACCCACTTACTCACACTATGGGCAATTTAGAAACAATCTGCATGTCTTTGGACCGCGCACACACTGACCAGTCGAGACTTGAACCCTCGACCCTGAAGGTACGAAGGAAACTGCTTATACCTACTTAACCATATGACAATTTAGTACCATGGGTCAGATAATAAAAGATGAATTTGGTATATTTCAATTTAAAAGAATATTTTTCTAAATTGAATTGTAATCAGAAAATTGCTTGTTTGTTATTTATTTAGGTATTCATAAGAAGTATTCAAATATGTACATATTGTTATGCAAAACTCAAAAAAAGAATAAATATTTCTAGAGGCAACGAAGATCATACGCCCTATAAAGAAAAACAGTAATGAAGGTGTTCATTCTGAATTACTGTGGTGGAGGATATCCTACCAGTCTTGGCCACAAGTTAAATGGTGTCTCTCCAGACCTAAAGACTTTTTGAGTGATTCCCACTTTCTTGCTACTTCCAACTTGCTAAGAGACCAAATATTAGTATTGCTGTGTGTATACATTTTACATTTTACAGAAATTATACAGTACAGACCAAAAGTTTGGACACACCTCCTTATTCAAAGAGGTTGAATTTGTATTATGGCAAGAAAAAAGCAGCTAGAAAAACGAGTGGCCATCATTACTTTAAGAAATGAAGGTCAGTCAGTCCGAAAAATTGGGAAAACTTTGAAAGTGTCCCCAAGTGCAGTCACAAAAACCATCAAGCGCTACAAAGAAACACGGCTCACATGCGGACCGCCCCAGGAAAGGAAGACCAAGAGTCACCTCTGCTGCGGAGGATAAGTTCATCCGAGTCACCAGCCTCAGAAATCGCAGGTTAACAGCAGCTCAGATCAGAGAGCAGGTCAATGCCACACAGAGTTCTAGCAGCAGACACGTCTCTAGAACAACTGTTAAGAGGAGACTGTGTGAATCAGGCCTTCATGGTAGAATATCTGCTAGGAAACCACTGCTAAGGACAGGCAACAAGCAGAAGAGACTTGTTTGGGCTAAAGAACACAATAAAGAACACAATAAAGAAAACTCTTTGAAAGAGAAGGTGTGTCCAAACTTTTGGTCTGTACTGTATATTTTTAGGAAATCCAAAATTTATTTAAACATATGCGCCTGATTATTGGGGTTTTCTTCTATTGAATATGTACTGCTTCTCCGGAAAAATATTTTCTCCAGAAAAAGACCAGTTCTAGGAAATCACTTGAAACCTAATATTGTAATGACATTCATGTTCACAAGTTAAATGGTGTCTCTCCAGACTTTTGAGTGATTCCCACTTTCTGCTCTCAGCTCCAGACTCAAGCTCCATCCTAAAGAAAATCTTTAAGGTATAAATATAAAGTATAGAACTATATTTTCGCAGGAAGACAAAATAATTATGCTGAAAAATGTGAAACCAGCATAATTACAGTGAGTGCAGAAGAATAGATGTATTGATTTGCTGCCACCCCATAACTAGGTGTGAGAGGGCATGGTAAATATGGATTCTTTATTTTTCCAAAAGTGGTCCAACTTGCAGTTCTGTTTTGATTTGTGATACTGTAAATGACTTCCACTGATCTCAAATAGATGCTTTAAACCAAGCACTCACTACCTTCCTTTGAGCCTCGTCAGTCTTTAATAGAGCTTCCTTTATAATTATGGACTATATACAGTAGTAAGCTCACTTGCATTTGATGATCTATCTCAATGTTTTTCATGTAAGCACACATTAGCAGCATTAGTCAGTTGAGAACCAGAGACAGTGTATGAAAAAGGCCCTTTCTGAAATGAATTGAAAATGAAAAATAACAAATTGATGCACTGTGCTGAATTCCTGTCCCTGAAACATGTCTAATCGAGATTGATGAATAAAATTGAACTTTACCAGAGACTGCATGTTAAATTTTATTTTCACCCTTTAAGGAATAAGGTTCTCAATGAGGATATGATGCTATGAAAGCTCTAACACATACTGCTGATCATACTGTTGATAGTTAACCGACTGACTAGGATTTTTTTTTTTTTTTTTTTTGGATGGAAATACAAACAAACTATACAGGTCAAGGTTCCATCTGCTGCAGTAAAAGACTGAATTAGTTTTTATGCAGCCAGTACAGTAGGAGAATCAGATATATTGAGACATTGAGCAAACTGGACTGTTTAACTGAGCAAAGTTTGAGAAAAACTTGCAACCGCCTCCACCGCCCCTTGGGACAACAAAAACGTACCACAAAAGTGCCCTCCAAGGTGCACTCACAGTAGAGGAAATGGGCTCAAATGCCACAGGAGAGGCACAGTAAAGGAAACACGATAAAGAAGTGTCCTCTAATGTGTCTGAACCAATAAGAAAAGTTCTGCAAAGGTTGTTTTAGTTCTGAGTAAAGTACCACTATACATTTGCAGTCAGAAGCTTACTTAAATGCTTTAAAAATTAATGTTCATTGTGTTTCTATGATGTCTTTGACCTGGACCGGGTGATCTTTTTCTATTGAAGAATAATTTTATAACATACCTTCAATAAAGAAAACCCCAAGCGTTTGGAGGACAAGGTATCATTTTTATGGGATTTTCTTAAATCAACACAGTGTTACAAATCCAAGAGGTTAGGACACAATTGGAGTAAAAAGCATTTATTATAAACACAAATCAGGCAATCAAACCAAACATAGGTAGTCAGAGTTCAGCATCGGAACAAAGTGGCAAGGGTCAGGAGACCAACGAAAACATAAACTGTGCAAGAAGTCAGTCACAAATAAATACTTGGTAACATAATGGATAAACCACATGTGTGTATACTTCAAACTAAGGTTTCTATCAGAGTTTTGTTTATATTGTTTGGGAGATTATTTGCAGTTGTTCGTAATTCGTACCTTCTACACCTTCAAGCTTAAAGTTTTTCAGCTGATCACAGGGACAAAGGAAAATTTTGAGAAAAGTCTTGACTAGAGGTATGGTCGAAGAAGTGAAGGTGAAGTATTCAACCTCAGAACACTGTACCAACTGTTAAGCATGGTGGTGGTAGCACTGTATTGTGCTTTGGATTTTGCTGCCATGAAAAAAGAGCCCTTAATTCTTCAGCTAGAGTATGTGGTTAAAACTTGGACATAATTCAATGTTCCAATGACCGCAAACCCACATCAAAGCTAACTTTAATCATAGAAAGAAACAAATCAATTTAATTGAATTCTACCAATTCTGCCAATAAGAGTGTTTCTACAGAAGTTTGTTAATGGCTGCAAAAAGCATCTTCTAAAGGTGAAACTTGCTAAGAGACATTCAACCAAATATTAGTATTGCTGTGTGTATACATTTTACAGAAATTATACAGTACAGAGCAAAAGTTTGGACACACCTTCTCATTCAAAGAGGTTGAATTTGTATCATGGCAAGAAAAAAGCAGCTAAGTGACGAAAAAAACGAGTGGCCATCATTACTTTAAGAAATGAAGGTCAGTCAGTCCGAAAAATTGGGAAAACTTTGAAAGTGTCCCAAGTGCAGTCACAAAAACCATCAAGCGCTACAAAGAAACACGGCTCACATGCGGACCGCCCCAGGAAAGGAAGACCAAGAGTCGCCTCTGCTGCGGAGGATAAGTTCATCCGAGTCACCAGCCTCAGAAACCGCAGGTTAACAGCAGCTCAGATCAGAGAGCAGGTCAATGCCACACAGAGTTCTAGCAGCAGACACGTCTCTAGAACAACTGTTAAGAGGAGACTGTGTGAATCAGGCCTTCATGGTAGAATATCTGCTAGGAAACCACTGCTAAGGACAGGCAACAAGCAGAAGAGACGCGTTTGGGCTAAAGAACACAATAAAGAACACAATAAAGAAAACTCTTAGAATGAGAAGGTGTGTCCAAACTTTTGGTCTGTACTGTATATTTTTAGGAAATCCAAAATTTATTTAAACATATGCGCCTGATTATTGGGGTTTTCTTCTATTACATATGTATTGCTTCTCCGGAAAAATATTTTCTCCAGAAAAAGACCAGTTCTAGGAAATCACTTGAAACCTAATATTGTAATGACATTCATGTTCTTGAGCGGGTATGCAAACTTGACCACAAGCAAGAAGGGTCCTGTACTCATTTAATATTAGAATAAAATACTAATATATTCATATAGAAATTTTACATAAATATATTACAAGTAAAATTATTTTGACAAAGTAATTGTTGATGAAAGTAAATATATAATATATCAAGCTTGCCAAATTACCAAACATGTCAGTAAAAATGATGAAAGAGTAAGCCATGTTTCTATATTCCCATGTATAGAATTGATACATAGAGAGTTTTAGAAAGCTAAGACAAGGTGGAAACTCAAAATCTTGAGTAACCACTTAGCAACCGTTTGATAAAATGCTGACCAAATGTAGTCATTAATTTTAATTAAGAGTTAATTAACAAACCTTGACTGGGTGTAAATTGCCAACTTAAGCCCAGTGGAGTGGAGAATTGGCTTAGATAAGTTTCCAAAACTTTTCATGCTTGTAAAATTAAACCCTATTAAAAAAAAAAAAGGAATGAATGTTAAGCAGAATTTGCTAAATAAATGAATAAATAAATAAATAAATAAATAAATAAATAGGAGTTCTATTTTTTCTTCTCATGTGATAGGTGGATCTTAACAGTGCAATATAGGTAGCCTACCTCTAAAACAACAGAAACCGCAGAAGGCATTATAAGTGAAGATGTTTAGTTACTAATCTTTTATCATTATCAATAGTTTAAGTTGTGTGAAGGAAAGACTTGTAGCTTCACAAAGACTTATACCAATATATTGTTAGTGATAATAAGAAATTAATTCAATTTGGGTTTGCTTTTTTTTTTTTTTTTGACAGTACACCATCTCTCAGTATAGACAATAGATAAGAAAATTGTAAAATGATAATATTGAAATGTGCTGTTTTATTATTTTTCATTATTATTTAGTTTTTGTTCTTGTTTTGTTGTGTTTTGCTTTAAAGATTTAAAAATGAGATCCATAGCTTCATGATAATGATCGAGGAGAACAAGATGGTTATTCTTCTTTCTTCTCTGTACTGTAAATAGCCTAAAATGGTTTGTAAAATTGTTTTCAGTATTTGGTAGAAACATGTTTATTTTCTTTGGTCTCCTGCAAAAGATTAATTTGATATATTTTTAAGGGTTCATTTACAAAAGCCTAAAAGCCTAATGTAAAAAGTGCTTCTGGTGATGACCATTGCCAAAACAAAATAATAAAAAATATCATTTGCCCATTGTTTTTCTCCTTGTATGATATTAGTTTTAGCAAATTGTGTATAATGTTAATATTTAATTAAACAGGCCAAATGCATTTACACATTTCTGTATTAAAGTCAGCTAGGAATGGTCTCAATCCATTTATGGTGTATGATTATTCATTCGTCCATACATTACCACACTGTATTTTAGCACAGCAGGCTGAGAAAGGCTCATAAATATGCATACAATTTGCAGTATTATTATTTTTTCCCTGCTATGTGGTGTTGTAGCCAATTGCGTCCTACAGTATATGTAGTTAATGAAATGCTGTAACTCAATATTATCAGACATGTGGCATTTACAGTAAGCTTAGTGTGAATGTTTGTAACTGCTTGCATCTGTTACTGCCTCTAGCAGCAGCTTCCTTCTCTTCAATAATGAGACATGGCAAATAAAGAAATAATATTATTATAATAAGAGAAGTGGGCAAAAAAATAAATCATAATAAATAATAATGTGATTTGGCAAACAGGAAGCTTCAGTTTCAAATTAGATACAAATATGTAAAAAATAAAAAATAAAAAAATAAAAAATAGACTACATTTGGGTGTCAGTACCTCACTAGAAAGTGATGCTAGTCAACAACCTGCTAGTGCCACTATGATTGACAGAGGAGAGAGAGTCGATGGCATCACTCCCACCCACACGTGAGTGCATGGCCAATTTTGTTGTCTTTGGCTCTTGTCTATGGAAGGCTGAGGCATCTTCAAGATTACATTTTTAGCTATAGTTATTGAAGGAACTGAATAACAGTTACTTTTAAATGTAAGATTATTTAACGCTTAAAGTATAGATTTTTGATGGTATACATATACATATTTCTCTTATAGTTCATTTTAGTATTTGTGATGCTGATCTACTTGTTTGTTGCTGTTGTTTTTTTAACTAAAATGTTAAATTGTACTAAAGGACCTTTATTCTGATTCCTAGTAATAAAAAAAGAAGTGTTAAGTTAACATGGCTATTCAACATCCAGATGGTGTCCATGTGCAGCCCTCAGTGGATCCATGTTGCTGGTCTGAAATAACCCATATTTACCCCTTGTGAGGCCATCCAGCTTGTCTCACAGATGGTGGGTCTGGAATGGACTACAAACATGGGCCAAGGTTTCAAGTCCATTTTAGACCCATTTACTGTATTATTGTTATTAAACTCATTCAAAACCTTAATTAAATGAATGAATTAAACCTTCAAGTCTATTATTATATAATGCTTTTCATTAACAGTGAACATTGGCACAAAGCAAAAATTTTCAATTACTGGTCAGTACTCGTCTGTATCACAGCAGTACTGAAGAATGTGTTGAAAAGACAGTATGTGTTGAAAAGATCAGTACAACCATGTATTTTTTTTTCTTTTTCATTAATGATTTAGCATTACATCTATAGCATCTATCATGCTTGCTTTTTCACTTTCAAGTTTTACCAGTGAACAGACCAAAGAAAAAGTTTGAGGAATTAAAGAAAATTACATCAATGTGTCTTTGGAAGAGCAAGTGATCTAGACTACAACTTGGCAGATAACAACTCCCAAAGGACCAAAGTAGTAGAAATCTACAATCATTGCAGTTCTATTATAAGGCAGACCATTTAAGAGATTTGGTTTACTGGTGTACTAATAAATAAAATGCCAAGTGGAAAGATTTCGAGCAAAGACAGCTTGAGGTTCCACTTTAATAACTCATTGTCCTTGATGAGCAAGCTGAGGACGATGATGGCAAGGAAAAACTCCATGAGGGGGCAATAGGAAGAAACCTTAAGAGGAACCAGACTCAAGAGGGAACCCATCCTCATTTGGGAACAATGGATAGCAGGGATTAATCTGCAGTCAGACTGTGTGTTAGGAGGCTGGAAGTTCGGTACAGTATAACAGGAGAGGTGTTTAAGTTAATATGGAGCCCACTTTCATTATTTTCTTTCTTTAGTGTTTAAAGTGAGACAGAACCCTTCACCACACACAGTTCAGATATAGTTCAACTCCAGTCCTGGAGGGCCAGTGTCCAACACAGTTTTGTGATTCTTCTGCCCTAACATGGCTGAATCGACTAGTCTGTTTTGAAGAATTACAAACTGGAGCCACGAAGAGACCTGATATAGATCAATTGAATTGGTTTACAACTGTCCCTCTGATTATATGGGTAAAATGATTTAATAATCCTGAAATGGAGTGGCAAGGAATAGTAATGATTGGTAGATTACACCTGTACTTTGTGATGGGAGACATAAACAATGGAGCCATGAAGGATTAAGAAAGAGTAGGATGAGTTATAATCACTGAAAAAGAACTGGATAGTGTTAGACCAATTCAAACAAATTTCAGAGAAATATAACCTCATGTCTCCTAATTTTCCCATCTCTTTTCTCTTCCAACTGAGCCTAGCGTTGAGAGCACTGATGTATTGTACAATAAACATAAACGGTTGTTTACTCTCTGTTTTCTGATCTTTTTTCCTAATCCGAGCTGAGCTAATCATTATTGCAAATCTGTAGCTAAGCTATATGTAATTGTTTCCCTTTTGCTCTGGGTTGTGGTCTTAGCTTTGCCATTTCTAAGTTGATAGTATTGCAATTGCCCATGGAATAGCCTACTGAGCAATAGCCTCCTGCTATAATCATATCACAAACTCATCACTGATGAATACACACATAACAGATCAACTACAATCATCACTTTCAATTTGGGAAGCATAGGCGAGCACACTGTGGACGCATTTTTAATTAAGGAGAACAGAAACGCTCCAACAGATTCATTTCCAGTTCCCAGAAAGAAGGAAAGGGGGGAAAAAAACAGAAATAGGAGTTAATTGCAGATCGTTTTTTCTATAACCAGCACATCAGAACCACATTCACAGTGTGTAATTTGGCTCTTGCTAATGACAGCATGAATCCCTGCGAAATTAAAGAAACACTTGGACACCAAACAACACAAAATGAAAGACATACCCACTGACTCTCATCAAAGAAAACATAATGTCATTGATCATCAAATATCCCCTATGACTAAACACATAGCTGAGACACTGATTTTGCCTGCAGCACAAGATATGTGCAGAATCATGCCTTGGGGAAAACATGGACACTAAACTCAGTGCCATTCCGCTTTTGAATAAATGCATAATTTATAAATCCGTAAATCAGTTTTGGATGTGGCAAATGAGAGAGCAATAGGTACAAAATGTTAGGTAGAGACCATATTATGTACTGCACATAGTTGAGACCACTGTTGAAGTTAAGTAGTTGTGCATGATTTCTCAAAAACTGGGGAGCTAAAGAAGATGTTCTGTTTTGTCATTCTTTTCAAACCCATACAACCGGTGAAGCAGTTTTCAATGTTTGATGCATGTATAAAACATGCTGACTTCTTGTTGTTGTTAGTCTTACGGCTGCTCCCTTCGAGGGGTCGCCATTTGATCCGAACACAACTTGGCACAGGTTTTACACCAGATGCCCTTCCTGATGCAACACTTTCATTTTATCCAGGCTTGGAACCAACGTTGCATCCAGGGTTTGGGCCTTCCACATGGCAAGATAAGATATACCTTTATTTGTGCCACAGTGAGGAAATGTTTTAAGTGAGAAGCCTCCCACTAAGCCATACTATAAGTGCCCTTATCGTGGTCACACTTGTCATGCAGGCAGCCCTATTGGCAAGATAGACTTTTTGCATGGGTCACTTGCAGAAAAAAAAAAACTGAAGACTTTAAAGCCTTACCTTCATCAAGAAGATAATAAATTCCATTAAAGCATGGCTACAGACTACCCACAGTCCTCAGTCAAGAAATGGCTTCTAAACACAAGCAGCTCCTTTTTCACATAGAGGTAGGCTGGCTTTCCAGAAGGTAAAATAGTTTTTTGCGGAAAACAAATAAGAACTTGCGAAACACTTGGATGATTCCTTGTGGACTTGCTTCCCTGTTACCTTCCAGCATGCCGGCATGTTGCTCCTAGCTGACAAAGTAGATAGCAGTAGTGGTTATTTAAAAGGCGAAGGTCAGCTGTTCCAGAATAGTTCTTGCAGTCTACAGTATTGTCAAGTGCATTTGCAAAACCCATCAAAAACCATGATGAAACTGGCTCTTATGAAGACCATGCCAGGAAAGCAAGACCACAACTTACCTCTGCTGCAGAGGAGAAGTTCAATTTAGAGTTACCAGACTCAGAATTAATTCATTCAATTAACGCACCTCAGATTAGAGCCATTATGAAGGCTTTACAGTACGTTAGCAGCAGACACATCTCAATATCAACTGTTCAAAGGACATTCACAGTAGAAGCTGTGTCCAAACTTTTGACAGGTAGGTTATGCTTTAATAAATATAGATAGTGGTCAGCATTGCATAATATAGAGGGACATCGATACGATGAACTTAATTTTATTTTAATTTTCACCAATCTAAACATGATTGACCAAAAAAGAGGCACAGAAATGGCACAGATACATAAACTGCCTGGCCAAAAAAAAAGTCACTAACTGTGGCTAATATGCTTCACCTGGCAACAAGTTATTTAACCCTAACTGATGCAATGAGTAATTTCTTATTTCTTATTTCTTAAACAACCATGTTAGAAGACATATCCTGTGGTCATAGCAATGTTGTGCTGTTTTATAAGGATAAAGTTCTGCATCAAGCAAAGAAAACAACTAAGGAGATTCCTGAAACTATTACAATTAGGTAAAGAACCGTAGAATGCATTATTAAAATCTGGAAGGATCTTTTTTGGATTATAGCAGTAGGAGATCATTTAAACATTTCTTGAAATCAAGTCATAAAAATGTAGAACTCATGGTTATGTTTAATAGTGAAAGTAAGAGCATTTCCACATGCACAATGTGAAGTGAACTCAATGGATTGGGACTAAACAGCTGTGACTAGACTAAGAAAACCACTCATCAGTGAGGCTACTTCAAACAGGTTTACCAAAAGAATAATACCCAATGGACTGAACAGGGAGATTGTAAACTATGTACAGTAAGTGGATGAAAATATTATATTCACATATGAGGACATTCGGGGCAAAAGAGGTTAAACTTGCCAATACTGTATAATTTGTTCATATTATGGAACCTTTGTTGTTTTGGCAACAGAAATGAGACTCAGTGACCTCTTCAGTGTCCTTGTGGTTTGGTTTTGCAGTAACCACATTGATAAGGTATATTTTCTTATTATATTATAATGTAGTATTTTCAGTGTTAATTTTGATTAGTATGTCATCCATATCCATTTCCAGCTTAAAAGCTAGAAGCAAATGTGAAAATCCTCTGAAAAAAGAGTAAACTGCTCAGATTTGAGACAAGTAAATGACAATCTCTCAGGCTATATATACACACAACAAAACAAGCCTCTGGTGAGGACAATTAGAACAGGTGATGGAGGTGCACTCTGGAAAATGCACAACATAAAATAGAGTCCATGGGTGCAAGGCGCCCTCCAGGGGTTATCCCTGACACCTCTCAATAGTTACGCATATGTGTTTTATTGAAAGAAAACGTATTGATCTATTCACATTCATTTTAAGTTAGCTAGCATTTTTTTCTCCTAAACAATTTGCTTTATAAGTGTTCTGAGAACATTTGTTTTAATGTTCTTACATTTAAAAAAAAAAAAAAAAAAAGTTTCATTAACATTGTGCTACAGGCTAATTTGCGATTTGAGTTTTTTTTTTTTTTTCAAATCATTGCAAAGCTATCATTGCATTATTGCAAAGCTAATGAATAAAATATTTTATGTTTTGCTAAATTTCTCTATTGGTTGTCTGGAACATAAAAATATTTCAGCTTTCCATTAAATGAATCTAAATATCTGAAAGGGGAAATGTAATTTGTATTCCAGGACTAGGGACATCAATCCTGTTTTCAGGAAAGAAGAAAAATATTGCATGCATGTTCCTTATATTTCTAATTAACAGAAAGTTTCCGTCATAGATTGCACTGTAGGCTATAAATCCATCTGAATATATCAGACACAGCTGCAGCAAAGCATAATGTTTGAATTGAATGCTAGTACTCAGAAGTGGCAAACACATAAAGCCAACAGTGTATGCATGGTGAATTTCAGGATTGTGTGACTGAGGCTTAGCAGGAGTTGCGGTGTCTAATGCTGTAAGGCACACAGGGGCTGTGGCATGAAAGGGTAAAAGTGATAAGCCTCAGATTAATAAATAGCTTTACAAAATATCAACAATGCCACATGGGAAGAAATTGAGAATATGAAATGCCGGCACACTGGATTTAATGCTCACCTTTACTTGGAACCAGTGGAGTGAGAGCAGTGATGGCTGGTTATGATATCGGGAGGGGGGGCTAGAATCTAATATCTATCAATAACTGGGAAATGAAACAGTTCAAGCTCAGTAATGCATTATACAATGACAGCTCACTGATTGTATAATAAGAATGATGTGGGGCAATATATTAAAGACACACATAACCGCAGATTTCTAGTTTGAAATCCATGATGCCCGACCGGGTACAGGATGTGCTTACAGAATAGCCCCTTTTTCTGTACAATGGCACCAGATTTTGGCCTTTGGAGTGGTGTTGCACTGTTAAATACTATATTTTTATTCTTAGAGACAAGAGTCAAAATAGCTTCTTTTACTTCTCAGAAAGTCATTATTTTCTGTTTGCCTTTCATTTCTGCTTTTCTTAAACTTTTTATGGAGTTTATGGCTGTCACAAAATGCAAATCAGTTGTTCCATTCACACATCTGCTCTCTCTCTCTCTCTCTCTCTCTCTCTCTCTGTGTGTGTGTGTGTGTGTGTGTGTGTCAGAAGTCAGAAGACTAATGACTGATTAGCAACAGCTCTTATAAATTGTAATAATTTAGTGCATTTTTATATAGGAATTATTTAAATACACCAAGTTTAAATACACACAAGTGTAATATACATGGAGTATGGAATAAATCCATATGTTAAGACAAATAAGATGAGTCATTTATTCAAGAAAGCTGCTTTATAAAATGAGGATGCACTTAGCCAGTATACTATTTGGTTGTGTTTTCTGCAGCATCTACTTTTAATGCTTTGCAACACTTTAGATCAACCTCTAATTAAATTGAATCTTGTTTGAAACTGCATTGTGCTAGTGTGCCATGCTTGGGCTTCATTTAACTGTTTTGTCTTGTGTCTTGTGAGATTCAGGAATGAGTGAGCGTCTCATAGGACCTGCTAGTCGAAGTATTAAAACACTATGAGGAGTTAGTAATGGTAAGCTGTTCTTCTCAGAAAAACACTAGTGCTTTTAAATAGATTACATCGTTTATGGACCAGACAAATAAGTACAATATCTTTAAAATAATAATTTTTAGAAACTGTATTCAAATTTTATGATATTTTTAGTAACAGTATAGAACAAGGTGACAAAGGACTGATGTTTGATCATTTCATAATAATAAATAAAGAATTTTTTTACTGGCCTATCATAAATTTGTGAGGCTTAGACAGATGCAAATACAGATTAGCATTTCTTTACTTAAAACAGTAGATCTAACTGACTCATAAACAGGGACAGCAAACAGAGTATCAAACAGTATAGCTATAATGCAAAGAACAGAATAGAGGCAAATGTACCAAATATCAAATGTAAGGCTTAGCAACACCAGGCATGAGTAACTGAGCAAATTCTTCACAAAGAGCATGAGTTCAGAGCCTGTTTATATAGAGTGTGACTGAGTAGGAACAGATGTGCATGATTAAAACTTGGGTGACTAAGCAGTGCAGTGTTGGGAATTGTAGTCCATGATGGCCATTGTTGTACTGTAGGCTGTAATGCCGTGGGTCCTGGAGTTCAAGGCAGACTATATTATGTTTGACATGAACAAAAGGTATACAGTCCTACCTCAGTTTTTTTTAATAATATGCCTCATTTAATAAAGCTGTCTGTAAATTTTTCATAAGCCAACATTTCCACTGGATTTACTAAAGTTCCAGAAACATGTGAAGATTTTCTTTGCATTTGCATGCTTATGTTGATCACCCATAAACTCCAATGCCAAACCCTACACAGTTCATTTGCATTTTTTGATGCCCGCAAAACTGCATAAATTTCAAATGATCATACAGCTAGGAATACAAAATGGATAATAATAGAAAAGCCTGAAATATATGAGTGGAACTTATATCGACTCACTTCTATGGAAACATAAATATGTAGCCTGCCTTACTTATACTGTGTCATAACGGAATCATTATGTTCGTCTTAATTTATGGGTTTTTTTTCCCGTATTCTTTTGTTTAATACATTAATCTAATACAAAATGTCTAGTTTCACAAGGTGGCACGTTGGCTTAGTGCTTAGCAGTGTCGCCTTGCACCACCAGGATCGAAGGTTGCAGATTAGGCTTATTGGCGTTCCCAAACTGCCCATAGTGTGTGAATTAGTATGTGTGTATGTGTGTGCCATGAGACAGATTGGTCCCTCCGTCCAGGGTGTACCCCACCTTGTGCCCTAAGTCACCTGGTATAGGGTCCAGGCCCCCCTGCGAACATGTATACAGTATAGAGCGGCATAGATGATGAGTGAGTTAGTGAATGAGTGAGTGAGTGGTTTTCACATTACTAACCTAATTATCTAGCATGAGAATGTGTTTTTGAGAGAGACTACAAAGTGCTTCTGGATAAGGGCATCTGATAAATGCTGTAAATATAAAAGAAAAAAAGCCACTAACACTTGCCATTTATCCTATACATTAAAGCGCACTAATCCATGCAAATTATATGATTTAAGGTTGCTCAAGTCAAGATTTACATTAGTTGGTCTATTTATAAATCTGTTCATATCCAGCTCATTGAAACAAGCCCAGCGGGAGGATTTTTCATTTTTCGGGCTGAATGATGACTTGCACCGCAGGCTATATGTATTTAATCAAAATGTAATTGTATATGGTCAAGTGAAAATTACACGCTCAAGTTTTATTCTCTTTCACCCTGTGCCTTCTTTATGATTGTGAGAGAGTGTAGCAAGCTCACAGCATCTTCCAGTCCAAGCAAGAAGCGATGGAGATGAGGTTAAACACTGCAGAAGCCATGATTACAGTAGTAAACTATGTATCAGTTATGGATGATATAAATAAATACTGAATTTCTGAATCTTTAAAACATAGAAACTCAGAAAAAATAAAGCTTCATTCATTATTTTTCAGATGTGAAAAAATACTATTATCACTAAGAAGACAAAACTCTAGTGTGTCCACTGATACCGATCAGCTGCTTCATTTTCACAGCTGTGTGAACCCACAGGTCAAAGTTCATAGGGAAAAAAGGTTTATGCTAAAAGGTTTGCTGTTACTAAAAGCAAATACACATTGTACATGTCCTGCGTCTATTCCCTTTCAATGTTATAGGCTTTCTACCAGCAAACTTTATTTGGGTTTGGCTTGACACTTTTTTATCTGGGGAAAAAAAGTTTTCAGTTAAGGGAGTGGGAATGCTGTGGTTATTATTATTTTATTTATTTATTTATTTTTGACACTGGGTATTTCATTGCATATCATGTTTTTATGCCGGATGCCCTTCCTGATGCAACCCTCTCATTTTATCCGGGGTTGGAAGCAGCACTGAACCCAGGGGCTGGAGTGCCCAAACTGTGTATGATTGTGTATGTGCGCGCCCAACGTTTTTTCAGCACGGGCGTGCAACATCTTTTTACTATGCATGATCGACTCTACCTGTACCCTTGCTCAACTTTGTCCAGCATTAGTGTTTCTTCTCTAATCAGCTGGCACTATCGACTCTCAGAATGTCAAAACTGTGTGCTCAGGATTTGTGGCATCTGAATTTATAGTTATAGTAATTATAGTAATTCATAGTTATCAGACTGAGAGCTGAAATTTGTCTTCAACTTCAGCTGTCTAAAAGAGGTTTGCAAATTTTGTTCTATAACACATGATAATGAGAAATTAGTCACTTTTTAAATGTGTCTGAGTTCATGTATATAAGAAAAATAAATCCAACAGACCTTGGTTGTTGAACTCTAAGGTCTCCCTTGTTGAAGCTGAGTAGAAATACCACAAGTCCTTCAAGGCCATCAATCAGATGGATGCTGGAATGGCTAAACCAACGTACAAAAAGGACACATTGCATGATGCATGACCCCTTCAAAGAGAGGTCCAGTCCCAGCTGAAGTGAAGCAGCCACATAACATGATTCTGCCACCACCATAGTTCATCATAGGTATGGTGTTCATTGGGTGATAAGCTGGCTTAATTTTGTGCAAAATATATCTTTTAGAATTATGCTCTGATGAAAGTTAGGAAAGTTCTACCTTGGTCTCAGAAACTGTAATACATTTTTTAGCAATATTTAATCAGGTTTGGGTGCTTTATTTTCTTGAGAAATGGCTTGTGCAGACATGTAAAGAAAATTAGAGATGCAGGCTCTAATGCAGTCACATGCAGGCAGTCACCAGTCCTTGCCAGGGGCTCCTTTAATAATGTGGTGGCTCTTTCAGAAACCCCCAGAGGAGTTTTTGTCTCGTCCTGTTGCCAGTTTTTAAAGGAATGTTCTTGGCTGTGTCACTTGAATGCCCCATTTTCTCCACTGGTTTATGATTCTTGGTGTTGAACTTCTTGGTGTTCAATGGTATGTATTATGTTTTTAGCATGTGGACAATTAGATCCCATTTGTGATGACTTTCAACACCAGTTTAAAGGTATTTTAAGTGGCTATTTTTCATTACTTGAATTGAATCACTACAGATGTAATTATTGGGTGCTTACATGTGAACATCTTTTGCCCTTTGTGTGTGTTTCAGGAGTGTGAGCAAGAGTTGCAGGCCCACAGCATCCTCTAATTTACATTTACATATTTGGCATTTGGCAGACACTCTTATCCAGAGCGACTTACAAAAAATGCTTTGAAGTTTCTGTCATTGAATAGATACTTACACAGGGTTACTAGGTTACTAACTGAGTGGCATCAGTCACTCAGTCAAACACAGTTGGGAAGGGTATTTTTTTTTATTTTTTATTGGGGGCAGAATTAGTCCAAGTACTCAAGAAATAAATAAGTATTGAGTTGTCGTTTAAAGATAGTCAAAGACTGTACAGACATCTAGAGGACGTTCATTCCACCACCCAGGTGCAAGAACAGAAAAGAGTCTGCCTTGATCCCTGAGAGATGGCGGGACCAGGGAAGCAGTCCTGAAGAATCGGAAGGAATGTGTTGCGGTGGTTTGATTAGAGCTGTGAGGTAAGTGGGTGTTGATCCATTTATAGCTTTGCAGGCAAGCATCAGTGTTTTAAATTTGATGCGAGAAGCTACAGGATGCCAGTGCAGGGAGTGAAGAAGTGGGGTGGTGTGGGAGAACTTGAGAAGGTTAAAAACAAGACATGCAGCTGCATTCTGGATCAGCTGCAGAGGACGAATGGTGGACAGAGGCTGATGTCCCAGGAGTGAGTTGCGGTTGTCCAATCTTGAGAAAACAAGGGACTGAACAAGCATCTGAGTAGCCTGTGAAGAAAGAAATGGGCAGATTCTTCTGATGTTGTAAATAAGAACTCGACAATGTAAGGTTAGCAATGTGTGGGGAAAATGAAAGATGATTGTCCACAGTTACCTCGAGATTGCGGGCAGTGGCTGAAGGAGTGATCTGAGTGTTGCCCAGAGAGATCACAAGGTCTTGATCGGGGGATGAGTCACCAGGGATGAACAGCAGTTCGGTTTTACTCCGATTGAGTCTCAGCTGATGAGCTGCCATCCAGGATGAGATGTCTGCTTGAGTGAAACTTGAGTGTCTGAGCGAGGAAAAGGGAGAATAAGTTGTGTCATGTGCATAACAATGGCGTGAAAAGCCATGCGATAATATGACCTCATCAAGAGGGTATAGAGGGAGAACAGAAGAGACCCAAGTACTGAACCCTGTGGGACACCAGTAGAGAGTCTGCATTGGGCAGATATGGATCCCCTCCATGTCACCTTATAGGACCTTCTCAATGAGAATCTTCTCATTGCCACGCTGTTCCACAGATTCGCACAAAAAGTTGGATGAGGGAAGCTTTAATCATTATTAAATAATAATTGATGTGGTGCAGTAGTATAGTTGTAAAGCAAAAAAATAAATACAGTACTGTTTGGGATTTAAAACAAGAATATTTGTAAGCAAAAACATGGACATTTAGGAGCGATGTTCATGCTTCATGCTTTATGCTTATATGAACACCAGGCAACAGTAAGAAATCAGCAAGGGAAGTTGCATTGTTGTGCCTGCTTCTCAATAATGACTTTTACAGTGAGATTTACAAATTCACAGGTCAAAGACAAAACCATGTGAACTTACAGGTTAGAGTTGACTAATTTAAAGCCTGCAAAAGCCTGCAGTACTACCAAATGCAAATGTGCAGCTTTCATACCCCCTGGCCATTCCCTTTTAGCAGGACTGGCTTTTCCATCCTCCATTAAACAAATTTTATTTGGGTTTGTTGTAACAGCTTTTTCTGAATGAATGAATGAATGAATGAAAAGGCAGAAAAAGTGTGGTTTTCAGATATGTCCTTTAAGAGTCAGAAATACAAAATGCTAAACAGTATTTATTAGCAGCCGTGATGATGTGTAAATATGGACCAGAATGGGAAAAAAATCCTGACAAAACAATCAAACAAAATAATATTACATTTCTAATGACATTACAACATCTGTTTTGTAGTTTATTACACATCTTCAAAATGAGGAACAGAAGTAAGCTATTGCAGTGATATGAGCACTGAGCACATGAGTTTGAATTTCTTTTTTTCCATATGTCTGTGTTTTAGGAATGTGAGAGAAGTAGGAGTGAGAGAATTCTAGCAACCTAAAGTTGTGATGAGATCAAGAAAACTTTGACACATAACAAGGAGTTTACTGGAAATAAATGTGTGTGTGTGTGTGTGTGTGTGTGTGTGTGTGTGTGTGTGTGTGTGTGTGTGTGTGTGTGTGTGTGTGTGTTTGTGGTGGATATGTGAATCTAAGTGGCTGTATGGTTATTTTTGCTATATACAGCTGGTACAGTACCCAGTGGAATGAAACAACCTTCATCCAGGACCATGGTGTACAACAACACAGAAGTATACAGGACTATATAAGATGCAGGTGTGCAAACGTGCAAACAGAGCAAGACACAACAAAAATTGCTCTGTGTGTGAGGGTGTTGTTTACTCACAAAAAATATTAGGATATTATCATAATGTATGAGTCATTTTTTTTTAAATGTCTGTTTATTTGTAGAAGTCCATTAACTCGGAAAACTTGGAGTTCTCCTTTGCTGAATCTAAGGACAAACATCAGTAGGCTTTGGAATTAATCAGCTAGACTGAGAATGAAATGGCCTGAAGTATCAACTGAAGACATTACAAGACAGTACAGGACATGGGGAATCTCATCTATGAGACTCAGAAGAATTATGATAATGAATGTAAGTAATTAAGTATCTCCTTCAGAAATAATATAAGGACTTTTCATGTCATGTTCATAATGGCTTGCACCACAGGCTATGTGTAAAATGAAAATTATATTTTCCAGGTGCTATATTTCTAATTGAATGTAATTCAACCATTGCGTTAGGCACTGAAGTTTCTTCCTCTTTTGCCCAAATGCCTGTGTTTTAAAAATCTGAACAAGATCAATGGGCTCATCAGTTCCTTGAATCTGGGGACAAAGTGGTGGAGATGTTATTAATGGGAACATTTTTTTTTCTTACTAAGCCATCATTGTTGTAGTAAATTGTGTCAGTTATAAGCCATAAATAAATGTGTATTTTCCACAGAAACAGGCATAAACAAAATTAAATAGAATTAGATCCACATCAGAATCTTTTCTAACACAAGGAGTATATAAGATGATCTGATAGGATGTGCATTCACATGATCAAAGCATTTCATCAGAATCTACTAACTCACTCACTTATTGTCTATATTGTACAATATATACCGCCTTATCATGGTCATGGCCTGCAGCCTATCCCAATAGACATAGGGCACGAGGCAAGGTACACAGGTTGCCCATCCATCACAGGGCACACATACATACATACACACAATCACACACTCATTCATTCATCAGAATCTAACTTTTGGAAATATAATAGAAGAAAAATGAGCACTTGAGATTAATTTTGAGGTTAGGTTAGGCTTTCTATCTTTCTATTTTCCAATAAATCTTGTCTTTTGTGATGTGATTTGTTATAACAATTTAGTACGGTTCATGAGTGGTTAGATGCTTTACTACATATGAAATAGCGAGTCGATCAATACCCCTTCCTTAGCCAGAAACCCAGTAAATTAAAGTAATGGCAGGTGAGAAAGAGAGATGTTCTCACAGAGGTTACCAATTTAAAATAGAAGCAAAAGTTCCCTCTCACAAACTTGTCATGTCACATAATATTACCCCCATCTGGTGCAAACATGCAGAGAATGAACATATTTATTCTGATTAGAGGGAAACGATTGGATCAAGCGTTTGTATGGCTAATATTTACTTACTGAAAGACTTATCAAAGGTTTACATCACCCCTCTCATTCTGATTGAAAATTCAGTCAGATTGAGACAGATCGGGTCAGACTGAGGTTTTTACATGGTCCTTTTTTTATTATTCCAGTTGGGCTACAATTTTTATTATTAGTGAAATATTAGGCTCCATGTAAATGCACCTGCTGCCTGTAGAGGAACAGGGGCAACTAGGGTATCAGTGTGATCTATCTATCTCAAAAACCGTCAAATTCATCTTACTGTACAGTATATACCTCCCAAGTTTTTTTAAACCAAAAGTAATCTGCCTGGGAGACTACTCTGATAGATTCTTTACTTTTTTAAACAAAAAATCTTTGCAATTCTCAGATGTATTGCATTTATTAGGTGCCCTTTTATTTCAGTCTGATTTTAACTTCATTTGAATGTTTCATCATACATCAAAAATACAAAGGGAAATATATAAACAAGATATGAAAAAACAAGACATAAACAAGGCAATCACACACAATACAGATCATAGTAACTAACTAACGCCTACCTATTTTTCTTTTATATAAACTTACATTCAGAATCCTGATCAGCCAATTGGACTTTGTGCGACTCAATTTTTTAAACCTTTGCTTGTGTTGTAATTTTTTGTTGACTTAAGTGGTCTGTGTTACTGTCTATTTTACATGTGTCTATTTTACATGTGCATAAACACTTTGTTTATGTATGTTTGCTGCAACAATATTGATAATAATGGAATGCTTATAAATTATGATGACACTGATGATGATGAGGATGAGGAGGAGGCAAATACATAAAGATTTAGTATAGAGCTGAGAGATATACTGCTATAGAAGTGGTATTTTAGATATTTTAGATATTTTAGATATCACAATCTCAAAAAATTATGAAAAAGAAATAGCTCTGGCAAGACACTAATATGAACTTTATAGAAACATGTACAAGTATGTGTAGAGAATTGTAAGCATGCATAACTCCTGCATATAAAATTAATTAATCTAATGATTTTTACTCATTCGTAAAGTCTGGATTTTAAGAATACTTAAGTCTGCACTATTATAGTAGCCTGAAATATCACCCATGCACTGTTTAGTCTATGGATCTATTTTTTACACACCACCCATGTTCTGATGTACACTGTATTGTACTGTATTGGATCAGCTAAGCTTTCAGGGGGCTATACTGCTGTACATTGCATGTAATCATAAGGTGTTAGTCAAGTCCAGGTTTTTGGATAGTGCTAACTAAAGAGGCACACCTATGTTAGCATTGTAAAAGTTGACAAATAAATGCATGAAAGCAGCAGGTTATATTCTGGCACCACTGCAGTGTGTATACAAGTGTACAGTACCTTTACAGCATGTAGTTCCTAAAGTACTTTATTATGACTTTAGTCGGGCCTTTTAGCACAGGATGGTCTCTCTGATTTCTTGTAATATACCAATCAAGCTGCTAATAATTTCTGGCTGGTGATCATTCTGTGCACTAGGTGAACAAGAGCATCTTCCATATAATGTAAAAATAAATGAAAATTAATCAGTCAAATGTGAGTATAAATGTATTTTAATAAGTGTCAGTGTTATTAATATTAAATTTTCTTCGTTTTATTTATCCTGTGTGCATGTTTGTGTGAATTGACCTTAAATCTTGCAGCTGAAATGTGTGTGTGTGTGTGTGTGTGTGTGTGTGTGTGTGTGTGTGTGTGTGTGTGTGTGTGTGTGTGGTCAAAGTACTGCAGTTGGGAGAGGGAAGAACTGTGCAAGAGCAGTCAAGAGTTTGTGGAAGTGGGCGAGCAGGGTCATGTTTTTTTTTTTGGGAGTGGGTGGAAGAGGGATTAAAAAACTCTTTTGAGCTCTCTATATCACTGGTGCCCCTATAGTTTATGGACCGTTTCCATCTGGGAAGGAAAACTATATTTTCTATTTGGTCTTTTAGACTGAATTAAATGAAAAGCATGTCTGCAGTAGGGCTTTATTATTTTTATCACTACCTGCAGTGTCTGTATGGGCAGCAACGATGAGCAGACATTCTGTGTATGAATTGTGTTCTTTTAAAAAGAATATTATACCCTCTGACATTTATTGCTTTTTAATTAAAACAAATAATGAATGTAACCGAGAGTCTGTATATCAGAAATTCAGCCATATTATATATTTTTTTTTCAAATGGTCTATCAGACTCGTCTCCTTACCAGACAGTGCCATATGTACATTCTGAGCAAACTAGCAAAGTATATCTGTAAATAAAAAAAAATTATTAATCAATTAAACATCTGACATCTGTTTCAGGATACAAAATCTTCTGCTGCGGCACAGAAGAACAGACATCTCCCCTCCTCTCTCCAGTTAAATTCATTTATTTAATTGGTTTTCATGTCCGCGGCTCTTTGTGATGTTTGGCTGTACTTAGTGTCAGTTATAGCAGTTCGAATTTCGCCATTGGTCAGTTTTTTCTCCGCGCACCTTTTGCCTGGCTTGTTTGACAACTGTCCGGAGTGCCATCCCATCTGCTATTGGTCGTCTCTGATGTCTATCCGCTGCGTGCTTAGATGTGATTGGTTCGTGTTGTGGAGCGCGTGACCTTCATAGTGTTACCTGTCTCGCTGTGAGAGGCTGAAGGCTCTTCCTGATGCGTCGCGCTGTCCCGCCCTCCTGCCCCCGCTCAATCTCGCGTGCCGAGCGATACGAGCCGGCTAGCATGCCGCTCACACATTAGCATCGACTTCAACTAAATCTCAGTAGAAATACATGCCGATTAAAAAGCTCCGGTGAAAAAAAAAATAGAGCAGTATCAGGCGGTAAGCCGAAGCGGTGTGCGTGAGTGTGTGAGCGTGGCCTGTGAGGAAGCTCTTGCTGACCGACACACCGCGGCAGAACATGGCGGAGCACCGCGCCACCTCCGACTGCAAGCACAAAGCCAGTCCGAACTCCAGCGGCTCGCTGTCGGGTAACGGACGAGCTAACACTCCAGCGGCGTGCGCTGGTGGAGGCCTGTCCGGCGGGTTAACGCAGCCTGCAGGGTGGCAGTCTCTCCTGTCCTTCACCATCCTGTTTCTGGCCTGGTTAGCGGGCTTCAGCTCGCGGCTTTTCGCCGTCATCCGATTCGAGAGCATCATCCATGAGTTTGACCCTTGGTGAGTAAAGCTTAGCCTGCTCAGCTACATGGCTAGCTATACGAAATATACAAAATAACACTGCAAAACTGGGCTTAGCTAAAAGCAAATAACGAATTAGGAAAGGTGTGATTACATTTTTTTTTGCTCTTAACCTTGTATAAAACCGTAACACTCAATTTTTGAAGCTTATATTAACGATCAGTTCAGCAGGTGAGCTAGTGGCTTCTCTATGACGAGCACACAGCCTTTAGCATTTCACACAATACACTCCGTACAACACAAACAGGAGCTACAACTACAGACGTCCCAAATCTGGAGAGGTTGATCAGTTAATAAATTCCAGTTTCCGCAAATTTCTATTAAAGCAATAAAGGCTTAACTTTATCTCACAAGATCAAGCTAGTTGTGGTTATTGCTTCATGAGAGACCCGGAAGGATTATTATAAGAGCAGTGCTGTCTGTCTGTGCTGTCATGTTCATCTAACCTGCTTGTAGTAAAGGACAGCTTTGCATTCGTATTTAGTCTCACAAACTGATGCTTATTATCTTTGAAACATGGACAAATTGTTAATGCTTGCAAATAAAATCTGCTCAACTCTGTGTCTAGTGGGTAAATCCAAGGAAACGAAAAATCGGTCAGTTCATTGTAGGGGTGAAGATTAATGATTATGCGACATAAATGGATCTACTGTCAGTAAAATGAATGGCTGACCAAATGAAAGCTCTGCCCTAATGCTTGAGTTGTACTTGCACAGTTTTCACAGTCAAAGGTTGCGTTGGAATTATGGGTATCAGTATTTGTGTTCATGTTTAAGACTAAACTACATGTGTGTTTTTTATCGTAAAGGTAGCAGCTTATGCATGCTCAAAAAGGCCAAAGATGCCTTGCCTGCAAAAGCAAACAGTCAGTAGGAGGAGTTAGACCGAATCCATCCCATCCTACCAGGGTGCAGTTGAACCTGTATTCAGCTCGACATGTTGGTCTGGATTTTTGTTATTGTTCTCAATGTGTAGGTTGGTAAATTAAATCTCGTGTTCATTAAAATGGCATGGCAGTTTGCATATTAAAAAAGTGTGGCATGAAGCAGTAAGATTTTCACAGAAAGTAAGAATTTAATGGAATAGTTTGGGGAAACATTTTAGGGATAAAAAAAATAAGTTTTTGTTTTTCAGTATTTATAGGATACTGTTATAATATCCAGGCTCCTCTTTCTTTGCTTCATAGTTAAACATAACATGAACGAATGCATTTTTGTATGAACTGTATGATGACTAATTATCACACTTCACTCGGTTGTTTAGTAGAAAGAGCTTTCTCTGTTGAAGTTGAATGTGATATGTTATTATATTCACGTCTTATTTGACAGTCAAATTTAGTTTGAAGGAGGCCACCTTCCTGTGTCATTCAGAAAGTCTGTCCAGTAATGCAGTTTGCATAAGGTGCACTATTTCCTGAACGTTGTAGATTAGGCAAACAGATTGAGAAGATTTTAAATGTGTTTGTTATAATTCATCTTGTCTCTCTCTTGTAATGAATACACAACTACAGGCTTTTGCTGTAGTACACATTTTCATGCCCTTTTGTGAGTCTGCACATTCACAGAATAAATCCTTAATCTAAAACACTCTGACTTATTAAGAATTATCATGCTGTCCTCGTTTTTATTCAGTTCCCAGCTTTGGGAGGTTATAATCCACTTCCATGGCTTAGTACTGACAGCTCATGTTTGCTTTGTCCTCTTTTTTTAATTGGAGTATAACGTGTGCATGGAGCAAAGTATATATAATGTAATAATAATATAATGTATATTTCCTTTGTGCATTGGCTAATTATACTCAGAAATCACTTTAATTCAAATGATTGATATACCGGTGTTGATTAGTCGTGTAAGCCCTTAGCTGTGGAGAACCACAGTAATGTGAACGCGATTTTTCACGGAAATTTACTTTGTTCAATTTGGTGAGGAAGTAATTGATGATTATGGTTTTAGACTAAGCATATTTAAGGGGTGTGATATAATCGTTAGCGTGTACAGTCTCTGATTTACTTGCATTATAGCAATAACTGAAATTGAGTGTCAGGGGAGAGTTTATGAAGCAACACAACCTTTTTTTTTTCTCTTTTTTTTGACTTTTTGATGTGCCAGGACAAATAGGAAGAGTGCTGTCTTAATATGCAGAGAGAGGAGACATTACTCGTGTTTGCAGAGTAATGTAACTTGATGTAAAGCATGCTGTCTTTTTTATTTGAAGGGATAAACCAGCTTTAAGGCAATCCTGTGCCAAATCACTGGCTGGACATCTAGCAATATGCTGGATTAGGGGGGAAAAGCCTTGTTGACCCACTTAACTGGTGTGTTACTGAAGAAGGCAGGCTGGTGTCTGAAGAAGTCAGATGTTGATCGTAAATGTTTACCCCTGTGTGAGTGCAGCTGCTGTTATTAATTCTCTTTCTTACAGTAAAGAGATTTATTTGTTCTACAGGCTACACTGATCATGACAAAAAAGATGTAGTGACTAACATGGTAAAGAATAGCAAGAGGACAATAAACAAGACCTAGCATGCACGTGTTAATAAATGGCCCTTTGTGCTAGCTGTGCTTTGAAAGAATATTCGATTTACATGTGAGCCAACTGCATTGTTGCTTCATGGTCCCATCACTGAATGTGAGATGTGCTCTGTGTTATATTAAGACAAGCATTATAAATTATTTTCTTTACGACCAATGCTCAAGTCCTAACACACTGCATTCTATAGAGGATACGTTCAGTGTTCATTAAAAGTAGATTGCGTGGTTTCCATTAGTCGAAAAGACTGTAATGAAGTCTGAAACAAGCTGTGCGACGTGCAGGCATTAAAGTCAAAAATCCACAAGACGCAATTGCATGTTAATCTTTATAAAGAATGTGTAATCTTGAACAGTTACCACGGGATGAACTTCTATAAAAAAAAAAAAAAATCTAGTGTGTAGCTGTTTGTTCTAATGAGAATGAACAAAAATTATTTTAGACATTGCTTAAAATGTCTAATCACAGCCACCTGCATGTTTTCAGTGCTCACGTAGGATACATCACACACTGTCATGTCTATGATCGGATCATGAACAGGCTAGGTAGTGTTGTGCTTGGTGAGGGAGCGAGTACTGCCATCTCTAGAGAATGGCTAGTTTTGCTCTCTCCTGGCCCCAGATGGCTGTGGCTTGCTTAGGAGTCAAACTGGTGATTTCCTGACAGTAGCATGAATACTTTTCTGCTTTGAAATTTGTCTGTTATGTAATGCTGTAAGTGCCCTAATGTCCCACACACTACTCACAGGAACAGCAAAAGTGCAGCATTAAGTAACAAATTAGCAACAGAATCACTAATATAAACTAAGCAGTAAACATGTACCGATTTGTAATTTCCTTGGCTGATTCTGGTATAATCCATTTTTTTTTCCTTCTTCTTCTCATACCTGTCTAATGATTTTGCCCATTTTCTTTTTTTATGACCTAATTGTCAGCATACACAAAAATTTTGTAACTTTTCTTTAGCAAAAGAATTATACATCTATGTTTGTAATAAAACATTTAAATAACTTTTATATTTCCTCCAGAACTGCACAAGGCTACAGGATTGACTTGTTACTGGTCAGAGCTTTATTTGTACAAATAAAATACAACTGAAAAACAATTCAGTGCTGTCCTTCTGTACCTACACCCATCCTGTACCTGCTTTCTCTGAACCCGTCCCATCCCCGCTGTCCCTCTGCACTTGCACTCATCCCGTCCCCTCTGTCACTCTGTGCGGCCACACCTCCCGCTTTCCATTTGTGTCTGTGTGGTAAACCCTATGTTTACAATTTGTGCTGCCATGTTTAATATACTATTGTGCTTATGTAAACAAATTGTGTGTGTATACACATATACATATGTCTGTATATATATGTGTCTATACACACAAAATGTCAAAAAAAAATTGCACTGAAAGTATAATGTGTAAAATATTCAGCTCGGCATGATCAGCGACGATACCGCAGTAGAAGTTGTACTTTTTGATGACAAAAGAAATTGCGTTCTATAGGCCTGGTGTTATTGTTCTGTCTACAGTTATTTTTGTATTTAACTCGACTTCAATCACTTATTGTTCAGAACGACTGAATAAGGATTCTTGTTGATGGGCCTATTTATGTTTTGTAGAGGCTGTTTATTTTTTGGGTGTTTTGCAGCATGTTTTAGCAGAGAATAAAACTCTGTCTGTCCCTTATAGTTTGAGCAGGTCTGTTGTACTTAAAAGCCTAAAAATAGAGAGAGATCTTTTTTCTTTTTTTTTTTGTCCATTTCCTTCACCCTTTAAGAGATATCTTAAGAATATGTTTGCTTATTTGAGAAGATATCTTAGATTTAAGATCATTGTCTCAGATTTTCTCTCACTGCTACATCAGTTCCCTGCGGCTTGTCTTAACAGATTGTTAATGGTGCTAAATGTTATAGAAGCTACAGCCCTTGTTTTGTTGTATTGCTGGGTTCTCCAGTATTCCTATTTATAAATAAGCATTTCTGTACTGTAATTTGGACGGTTACATACACCTGGTTATTTTGATAGTTGAATCTTCCTAGAGTTTGTGCTGTTTATTGCTTATATACCCAAGTTCTTTTTACTTCTGAGTGATGATTTGGTTAACCTCAACAGGAGTGCGTGCGTGTGCGCACGCACAGGGAATGGGGGTGGTTGTTTGTACCATTTTGAAATGCCTTGGCCACATTGTCAGCTAATGCTTTCATTGATTAGCAAGCACAAATGTATAAAAATTGGTTCAAGGTCTAAAGCTGTTCCAGAGCAACTGGAACATGGGCTTTTTTGGCATTCAGGTTTCAAAATCAGTAATTTGACTGTAATTCATTTTTTATGTTCTGTTTGCACTTCCTGTTCTGCTTTTCTAGCGCTCGCTCCTGTAGTGTTCTCACCCCACAGCCATGGCTTACATCCACACTTTTTCTTCTCTCTTTTTTTTTTCTCTCTCTCTCTCTCTCAAAGTCATCCAGAAAGGCACAATTACGATTCAGCCTTCTATTATTTATGATTAGATTTAGTATTATTTAGAATTCAACTATCGGCAGTAATTACACAATCAAAATGTGTTGCGTTGCTTTTCACATTCCTGGAGAGAAGCTGCAGATGTTGGAATTACTTTTTTTTTTTTTTAACCACAGTTTAAATGACTACTCTCTGCTCTTTTGTGGTGACAAGATTGATGTTTTATTTCCAGACCTTTTTTACCTTGGGTTGTTGCATTCTGATAGGATGTCAAATAAATGTTAAACTGTCTGCTTGTGAAAAGGGAATGGCATTTGGAATAGCGATCCTCCTACTTCGCATCCATCTCAAACCTCTCTTGCTTGTCAAACTCTATGTAATGTTAGACATGGCCTTCATAATGGACACCACTGAGACATATGCCTTAGAATAAAGATCTGTCTGTAATGGTTTTTAATGGTCTAAAGCTTAATTAACCTTGTGGGTAGATCAAAGCGTTGTTGATGGGTCATTCTTAATCTCCAGTGTTTTCGTCACGTGTGTGCGCATGCTATTTAAGCTCATTATAAATGTCTCCTGAGTATCTCAATCTTTTCCGCAGTTGGTTATATGGATAGCAGCCTGATTGCTTTTTCCATGCCAGTTATTGCTTTAATGTTGTGTAGAGCTTCAATGAAGGATGGACTGTGTTGATGTGTAGTGAAATAGGCAGATTTTAATGAATTTTTTAGCTGTTAATTGGACACTGATGTGTGCTTGGTTAGACAAGGGGAATCTTTAAGTTCTCGGTTTTTCTCTGAAATCTTCTAAGCTGAGTATTTAGTTACTAAACACTTGTTTTATGTACGACATTAAAGAAATATGTTTATCCCAGAGTACCAGAGAGTCTGCAACTGCAGAACATGTGGAGCTTTATGCAGCTGTGTAATATGAGTGGATCCTCTAAGGCAAGAAGGATTTTAAATCGTAGTTTAGATGCATTGCTAGGCATCACCATTTTAATGCATTATGAATTATAACTTTTTCACTGATGTATATAGGGAATTAAGAAATCGTCAGGAAAAAGATGATTGAATAGGATTGAAAGGCTAAAAAAAAATTTGTTTATACATTTATTTCCTGTGGACCTGTATATTTAATATTGACTGCCATTTATTTATTTATTGCTATTTCTTTACTCACTTTTTATTTTTTATTTAAATTCTCTGAGATGCTCTGTCTTGGGTTGAGAGGTTGAAAAGTACTGTGAAAAATCAAAAAAAAAAATAAAATTGCAAAAAAGAAAAACAGTTGCAGTTTAAACTATTTAAAATGTGCCTTTTTGTATTTAAACATGTTTATCTAGACTAATGGCAAATAATTGCACAAATGTTCTTATTAACAGGCTGTTTTCCAGTATTTATTCATCATCGCAAAAGTATTTTAAAAATAAATATGCAAATATTACCTGTGGTGGCTCAGCGTGTTAAGGCTCTGACTTTCACATCGGAAAGGTCGTCGGTTCGAGCCTCAATTCTGCCAGGTTGCCGCTGTCGGGTGCTTGAACAAGGCCTTTAACCCTGCCTGCTCCAGCGGCGCCGCATAATGGATGACCCTTCACTCTGACCCGAGCCTACTAACAAAGCTGCGATTAAATGTTTACACATTGTGTTACGATTTCAGATGAATTATGTGATTTAATTCTGCAGCACTAATTTAAATGTTTTAAAAGCTTTTTGGTCATGATTTACGATTAAGATAGTGTTTCTAACACTCTCCAGGTAACTGGCTGCATGAATGTGTACATTTCTGTTATAAATACTCATCTGTAATCTAGCTTTGACCTTGTTAATTAACTACCTGGCTGCCCTTGTTTCTGGTCTGACTGATTTATTCATCTTCACAAAGGCTACTTGCACTTAAGACTGTCATGTATTTCAGATTTCAAAAAAGTCTCAATTCTAGCATCTCCTAAGAACAGCCTAGCTGGGTACAGCTAGGTGGAGCTGAGCATCAAGTCATTGGAAGGTATTTTCTTATATGAAGTCACAATAGGAGGAAAATTGTATTGGTTAAACTAAAGAAAAAAGTATGGATTTTTCTTTCTTTTTGTGGCTCAGCAGTAGCTAGTTTTGAAGAGGAGTGAGACAGAAGCAGGTTGATTGATTGAAAATGCATTATTTGAGGCCTATTTCAGCAGGAGTATTAACAGGACCTGCTTTAGGGGACCACTGAGGCTCAAGGGAACACTTGGAAAGGAAATATTAAAATATGGTACATTTTTAAAATTGTTTTTCTTATCTTTACGTATACAGTCTGACTCCTGTCTCCAGGTTAGTAAAATAAGCTTTTATACTTCTTACACTGTCGTGAGCTCCTGCAGATACTTGTGTGTAAGATAGGCCATTAAAATTGTGGATGAGTCGGAAATGAAAGTATGGTTATAATGTAGCAGTGTTTGAGAGTAGCCCTTTCGCTTACATTTCTAAATTGCTTTACTTCCATTGATTTGTTTAGATTTAAGAGAAATATTAAATTGTGGAAAAAGCGTTAAGGTTGTGTGTAGTGTTTTTAAATGCAGACTGTAGCCTGTGGACAATCTCTAGCACTGCTGCTGATTGCTGTAACTATAGATACCATGCCTGAGAGGCCTGCTGTATAAAAAGCGAAGCAGAGCTGCAGATTCTGACATTTGTTTTCTGTGGAGCAGAGCGAAACAGGTGGAGCAGAGAGCTGCCTGCTGGCTGAACAGATTTTTAATCAGTATAGACTTTTGTTAATCAAATCAGAATGACAGGCTGCACAGATCGAAATCTGGTCTTGCGTGTGCGAATTCTGTTTAAAAATTTTTTAAAGGAGTAAATCCGAGCAGGATCCTTGCACCATGGAGTTCAGTCTTGTAGCTCTATATACCATAACAAACTAAGGGTGTTTTCACATTAGGGGCCCGGGATCGTTTCCAGGAGCACTCAACTCCAAAGTCGTGTTTGTTTTGATCGGTGAGAACTGTGCTTGGGAAACACACATGGATTGAAATTGGATATAGAAGCCGCACCTGAGAACGGAAGTAGATTGTTATTTTCCTATATATCAGTAATACTGTATTAACAGTGTCTCCCACAAATGTGAAATATACTTGGGGTGGTAGAAAACAGAAGGGGTCGGCATTACCTGCCGGCATAAAAGTGTCCCTCTATATACAACAAACAATAAATACATATGATCTTTTACCACAATGTTTTTAATTATTTGACATTTCTATAAATTTCACATTTTAGAGATTCAACCTACAAACTACCAGTATGTGAAGAGTAAGACAAAGTAAAAAAAATTAAGAACTAAACACTTACACTTTTACTTATACACTTTTTCTGTATAAAGATGGCACTGTTTGTCAGAGCAGGTAGCAATTAAAACCAGAGTATTTTGTCCTTTTTTGTATTTCTCTTTTTTAATTTATATTCAGGTTTATGGGGTCAGGATTGTGCAATGCAGACTTGCGCTTAAGCATATTCTTTTTTTTTTTTTTCAGCACATCCGATGCCATATGATGAATTGAATTGTATTTAATTTTAACCATTTATTTTGATATGTTTCGCGTTTTTCAAACAATCCAAAATATCTGACTTTGTGTAGAGTAGAGCCCATGACATGCATAGTAACATGCTGCATTGTTGAGCTCAGTGAGATCTAGAGGTGTACCAAGTGCAAGTGTGTTTGAGTTATGCTCTGAGAATCTTAGGATATGTGCAAGTGTGTTTGAGCTATGCACTGAGAATGTTAAGACCATCAAAAAAGCCTCAGATGCTGCGGGGGAAAAATAATCCTTAGGGAAAAACAAGAGGGCCCTTCACACGCAATGACATCAGCACTATCAGACATTATCACTATCACACATCACTATCATAGCAATGACGATGACATAATAG
>JAAGKR010002581.1:25000-83515 GCA_011419295.1 Clarias macrocephalus | reverse complement strand
GACTCATTTCCCATCATGCCTAACTTCCAGGCCCTGTAAAGGATAAAGTATAGAGAATGAGTAAGAGTGAGTGAGTGTTGCTGAGATAAAATTCTAAGTAATTCCGTAACATAACTAGCTAGCTGTCATGCACACTCGCACCGCGACCGGCACGAGGACCCGGAAGTAAGACGGTCGCGCTTTCAGAAAGCATAAAAGGAAACAAGATGGCGCTTCACATCGCTCAGTCATTGAGTTCATTCATGCCTTCGCTATCGCTTCACCAAAGGTTCCGTGAGTACTCACCTATTCAGGTTGCTTCCTTGATTGAGTGTGTGTTGCTAGAACGCGGGTTTATTTGTGTAGATCCTTGCTCTTGCTGTAAGAGAGTTCTAAGAGTAAACGCGTGGTTATCCTGCCTACTCGCGCTGCTTCCGCGTTTGGGTTTACCGTCCACGCAACACGGGCTAACTGCTAAGGCTGCTGTGTTCGTCCCTCGGTTGCTCGTGACACTAGCTAACATACCTAAGGGGCAGTATGGCAGGACCACGTCACTGCAGCTTTTAAAAATGTATTGTACGTAGTGTGTTAGGGGAGTTGATTATTTTTTATTTATTTATTTTTGGGGGGGGGATTTTTCCCCGATTTTTCTCCCTAATTTAGTCGTGTCCAATTCCTCCCCGTCACTAGGGGGCTCCCACATTAAGGCTACTACTACCACTCAGCCAGGAGGGCCGAAGACTATCACGTGTTTTCCTCCGAACCACGTGACGCCAGCCGATCGCATCTTTTCAAACTGCTAGCTCGCGCACTGTTGGGGGCGGCGTAACACACTCGGAGGACAGCGCTATCCACTCCCTCCGTTGCACGAGCTCACAGACGCCCCTGACTGGCTGTAGAGCCGTGATTAATGTGGGAGCACTAAGTACCTCTCATCCCTCCCCTCTGAGAGAGCTCGGCCAATCAGCTCTCTCTAGACCTCCGGCTGCGTCCCCCAGGATTTCGAACTAGCGATCTCCGGATGATAGGGCGAGCACATTACCACTGCGCCACTAGGGGAGTTGATTATTAGCACAAATGAAAATTTATGTTCTTAATCAATCACAGACACAATAACACTGGTTGAGCCAATTACCTTTTTATTCTTCAAAATGGTTGTCCCATTAAATAAAGGTATAAAATTTATGACATTTTGTGGATAGGGGATTGTTTGGTTCATTATAAATCTCACAATTCTTAAATGAGTTTGTTTCTCACCTTCTAGTGTCTATAATAATTTTTGCTGTTGTAGGTTAAAATTGAATTTGTAGGCAAAAAGAGCTTTACCGTTCAAACGGTTCAAGTTTTAAAAAGGCATTTGCTTGGTAAATTATGAATGCCAACGATGGTAAGGCTGAGTCTGATTAGCTAACTAGCATCTTGTGTTTTTTTTCCCCCACTGACCATGTAAAGGCTAGGTAAAGATACCTTGAAAACACAACAACAATTAAGAATACAGTATAAACAATTCCCTCAGAAGAGGCATTAAATTATATATATATAAAAATCTGTACAACTAACTTGACTTTGTTTTACCAACATTGCTGATCAACAGATAATCAATGTGGGCACTAAGTACAAGCTAGCAAATGGCTGAGCCTTTAAAGTTTCCTAGCTAACACCTGGCTAAAAGTGGAAGCAAATGAAAATCACAGAAAATATATAATAATAAAAAAAGTTTATAATATAATTATAAACTTATAATATTCTTGTAACTTATTAGAAGAAGACATCATATAAAGCAAATTACCCTGTGGTGACATGTTTGCTAGACAGGTGCAGCATAATGACACTGAGGGAAGCTAATGAGTTAGCTAGCTTAAAACAGTGACAATGAACACAAGACAAAAATGTCTGGAATATCATAGAAAAAATGTGTTTTCTTGTCCCTTATGCCAGAGCTTACTGTAATTGGGCACTTAAACTGGACCAGTGTCCCTAAGGACCTTAGTGACCAAATCTGCTCTGTTATTCCCCCATTCCTAAAGAAACTACTCAGCCGAATACACACCCTCACTAAAACTAATTTAGCACTGACATCGAAAGATATTTTAATCACAGGCTTTCACCTCGACACGCTTATCCTTTCTCAATCCTGGCACGATCATTCTGTTTTCCATACTTATCATCACTTTTTTTTTTTTTTTTTTACATCTCCACTTCTCCACTTTCTATCTCTCGGCTTCCTTTCTCTGTTTGCCTCTAATCATTAAACAATGAGGTAATTACCTGCACCAGGGCTTATGAATTCATTCATTTGGTGTGTAATTACCAAAGCATTGTGAAGTGCTGAGCGAGAAGGTTCTCTCCTTTCCTCACAAAGGGGCTTTTCACATCTTTAGTAAGGGAGTGAGTGTCCTTCTATTCGTTAAAATACTTGTTGGCGAACAGCATCAGTTCTGTTTGCGTGTGCCGTGTCATTCAGGTGCACTCATGTATCTGTCCTGTTTTGACTAAATGAGTTTGCCTTCATTCGCACTTGCTTCAAGCACAGATGGTCGAAAACAAAAGAGGCAATTTTGAGTGTTTTGAATTGAATTTGAAAGCAATCTTATCTAGAGTACCAAGGAAATGTCTCGGTTTAGTGATAGCTGTTTGGAGTTGTTGAAAAGGAAAATATCTCTCCTGCGATTTTATTAAAGGCAAAAAGCCAAGCATATATATATACAGAGTGTAGATTGTTGGATATCTGTACACTCAGGATGTTAATCGATTGACTCGTTTCCAGTTCGTCTGTGAAAGCGCTCCTTTGTGCACGGCTCCTGCCTCGCCGCAATGAAAGTCAGTACAAACCAGTTAGCAGTCCGCTCTCATATCTGTGGAAGCTCACAGAAGGTCAGGAGTAGATTTCAGGAACACCCAGACATTGCAAGCTGTGTTTCCATTAGCCATTAGTGATGTGCCATACTGCACTGAGTGATGATCTTTAATATCTCCTGCTTATATAATCCTCCATCTGCAGCTGCAGCGCTATAACGGTGCATACAGTATATGTGGTAGGAAATTCCACAATGTGCCCTTGGGAAAATTAACTGAGGAGTGTTTCATCTTTATGAAAGCAAACCTATATAGTGTAATTTAATTTCATAATCACCAGGCGTGATATATGTGGATCCATCACTGAGGAAAGTGCTGATTCGATGCACATGCTATATGATGGTATTATAGAAAAAGTAATTATGAGATCAAAGGTGTGGCATGGTGACACAGCAGGTAGAGTTTGCGGTCTCACATTCTCTAGGTCCCTGGTTCAATCCTAAACTCGGATTAATGACTTACTGTCTGTGCAGAGTTTTCAAGTAGGTTTTATGAATGTCTGTGTATTGTCTAGACACAAGTGTGTATGTGTGTGTATATGTGCGTGCATAGTGTCCTGTGATGAACTGGTGTCCCATCCAGGATGTATTCCTTCTTTGTTGACCTGGGATCCATCATAAACTTGTAATGCGTGGTGATTTATTTCTTTTTTAAATAAATAAGGAAAGCAGAATGAATGTAGGATAATCCAGAAATCAGGAAATCAAGCAAAGGCTAAAAACCAGGAAGTCACAGAACTAGGAAACATGACACTGTGGAAACAAGGCTTGTTATCTTAGCTTTGAGTAGCATGTGCTCATTTGAAAAAGTCAACACTACTATTTTCTTTAACATTACCTGCCTGACCTGACACATTATTAAGTTTGACCTTAGCAGAAAATGGAGTTTTATATCGATGCCTCATTGTCAGACATCCTTCTTCACTGTAATGAACTTTGACTCATCACATATCCTTTTTTTTTCTATTCAACTTTTGGTGTCTTAATATTTTCCTTTCTTCTAGTCTATCTCCGATGATGAGGAGATACAGCAGGGTAGCGCTAAAGAGAATGTAATAATTGGGGCTCTTGTGGTGCTGATTTATATGCCTCTATGAATTCACAAGGGCTCTTACACCCTCACTTGTTTCTTAACTAGATACAGTTATCAACATTCGAGGAGGCAATGGCCCATTACGTTCGCCCAGGCTTCTGATTAGAGATTACTTATGTAGCTACCTCTAACCGCCTGACTGAATATTATCATGCAGTAGCAAACGAATGACCTGTATTTAAATGCAAAACTGAAAAGAAAATGTTTATACATTACTGACAATTCAGAGAAATCTGGCATTTGGTAGATGCCATTATGCAGAGCAACTTCATTTATTTTATTTATACACCTGAGCAGGTGACAGTTGAGCCCTCTGCTCAAGGGTCCATTAGGGGCAGCTTGGCAGTGCCGGGAATTAAACTTACTATGGAATGACGACTAAACAGTGGAAGCATGTGCGCTTAAATGTAGGGAATGTAAAAGTGCACTTAATCTTCTAACAGTGAGCTCAGCCACTGCAGTGCATACCATATATACTGTACCTTCTATTACTTTTTTAAAATGTGTGTGTGTGTGTGTGCATTTGAAATAAATGAGCTATTTAACACTAACAGGATCAATGATATATAAAATTGCTTTAACTCATTAACAGTTGTAGGTGTTAAAGCCAATCACTCAATGTTAAAAATAGTCTCCTTGTAGATAAATGTCCACAATCTCACAAATTCTCACATTATTCTCAATATACACTGTATGTCCTAATTATAATTTTTTTCCATTAGTTGTATGAATACTAACAATTTCCAATGAAATTCACCTGTTTCCAGCTTCAGAAATGAGTTGTTAGAGCTCCATAATATAAACTACTGTAGCATATATGAAATATACATGCTATAAAATAACAAAACAATACTGTATGATTGTGATGTCTTGCAATATGAATTGCCATACATTATGGTGGACCACAGACGAAATGAGTTTCTCATTATTTCATTGGGTCATGATAATGCAATGATTTATCATATCCTCTACAGAAAACGTACATGCAACATAAGCTACATGTCAGAATGCTCAATAAACAATTGTGCTGTATTCAAGGGCTTATTTCCATATCGAATGCTTATGCGATACTGGTGTTGCAAAAGCCATCCCTGGGATATTGAGTACCACTAAACTAAATATACAGTATATCTATAAATGAAGAGGAAGATATTTGTGAAAATGGTGCTACAGCATGCAACCACCCCACGACAGTGTGTGTCATCACAGCGGAGATGTGAAAGGCCACTTTTATAATCATGATCGTGTAGCATTCGCTAATCCTTCCTGGGCAAGCTTTTAAAAAAAAAGACTCCTGCAGAAATCTCTAGTTGAGACCAATTACTAACTTGAGAGATATGGCTGAGGTTAAGGAATCATCATAGCTAAAATTCACACACCAACACAACAATGCTGCCATTTTTACCTTGCTTTGAAAAAAATCGATTCAGTTATGAATCTTTTGTGTGTTGCCATACTGACTCCAAAATCGAAAGAAAAAAAAAAAATCTAATAGAGATGAACCGGTCGATCGGTGACTAGAATTAGTTGGTTTTCAGTTTGATTGGCCGTGACATGTGATCTCTCGATCAGCCTCAGATATACTCGCTCGATAGCTCACGACTATAATTTGCAATTTTATACCTGAGCGTCCAATATTGAGCTGGACTCCAAATTAACTTGAGCACATCCTCCGTTATATTGAACCTCCAGCCGGCTGACACTCTGTATGACTGCGAAACAATTCCTACTATCTGTTTTCACTCAAATGAGGGTGGGTTCTCTGTTGAGTCTGGTTCCTCTAAAGGTTTCTTCCTATTGCCATCTCAGGGAGTTTTTCCTTGCCACCGTTGCCCTCGGCTTACTCATCAGGGACAATTTGATCATTTTGATTCATACATATTTCCATAATTTTCTTTTGATTCTGTAATGCTGTTTTGTGACAATGACCATTGTTAAAAGTACTACTGTATATGTACAAATTGAATTGAATTGCATATAAACGATTCTATACTGGGCACAGAAGTCTCTGGCATTTTTATGCCGTTACATTATCAAAAATTGCATGTGTTAAAAACCTCTGATCTGCCTTTTTCTCCAAACTCTGTGAGCGAATTAGTCACAAAACCCACTCATTACACTCATACACGCTTACACAAGTCTCAAAACACAGTGAGCCCTAATTAGTTGAAAATCAAGTTTGTTAGAAGCCCCTTGAGAAGCCCCAAGTGCCTGCGTGCTTGCAGCCACTCAACCCGCACGCTCACTGTCCAGTTGAGTTTTGAGACTTTGAAGAGCCTCTGAGGAGGTAAAACATCTCAGTTTCTTTATAATCCTACAGGTGGTGCACTATTGATATTTTCATTCCGTGTGGTAGGAATGAATTATTTGCTAGAAATAATAATTATGGCAGAGGACAGAGATATGTGCTGCTCAGATTAATGTTAAACCCAGGGATGCTGTGCTTGGTTTTTAAGTGAGAAAAATAATGTTATCGGGAATCCATTGCATTTCATTACATGTTATACTTTTTTAAAGGTTTAAAATTTTACCACATCAGGGGAAAGTGTAATATTGAATCGGAATTGGAATTTTAATTGAATGGGCACTAGGGTATAGTGATGATTGTATAAATATCAGGAGGTCACTAACTAGATACCCATCACTAGTTTGTAGTCCTGTCATAATGCTAAGAACCTTGTGACGGATAAGCTGAATATTAAATATTTTTGACCAAATAACAGTACAGTGTATATACATCACAATATCCATAAGGAGAGAATATGATGCTCAGACTAGAAACAATTCTAAAGTGCTGTTCCATAATTAGGTTAGATGTCATCAAAACATTTAACCAGGACCCATCAGATGCTCCTTTTTAATATGTGTTATGGAATACAACACTCAGATGCCTCTGTACGTAAAACATTCGGTATTTGGAGTAGGACATAACTTCGTACCATTCATGTACCTGGACTGTGTCAGGTTAATGCTGAATATACAGTATACACAAATTATTCCAGGCTGTTTCACTGGTCTGTTTTGACTGGGCCTTTGACATGGACCAGTCAGTGGTTAGCAGGAAGTTGGAAAAAAGCTAGAGTCAGGGAGATTCCTTGTGTTAGCGAGTGAGGGAAAGAATTCAGTAATGCTCTGGAGACATGGCTTTTTTTTTTTTTTGCACAAAGCTGAGTTTGAAAGAGAAAAACGTGCTCCAGACGCCGTATGCTGTTGAGGGAAGGAAAAGGCGGTGTGAACATGGCCAGCGTGGGATTGTGTGAATGACTTTCTCGCCCACAGCCTTCCTGACGTGCTGCCAATCGCCCAAGGCTTCCCTGACTGATGGGGCTTGCTGATTGACAGTTACTTCTGACTTTAGTGCTTTCTGTGGAGTGGAAGAAAGCTTAGCTGCTCCCTCTGTCATTTTTTCGCTGAGTTGCTCCCCCCCTCCCAAACATTACACAGTTTGTGGTTTCTTCTGTTCTTGTCATCTGCTGTCTGTCTGCCTCATCAGGAACGGACAGGGTTTTCCTCTGGGTTCTCCAATTTCCTCCCATCTTGCCTAAACTTCTTGGTAGGTGGATTGTTAACTGTCAATTGTTTGAATGAGTGTGTGGAGGTGTGTGTGAATGGACATGCCCTGTGCTGGATTGGCAGGGGATGATGGACGCCTCACCTCAACAATTTCACCACGATCCTGACCATGATAAAAAAAAAAAAAAGTCAAAAAAAAAAAAAGAAAAGTAATGATGTAACTTGATTTAAAAATAATAATAAAAATATTCCTGTCAGTTGATTTAAACTTGATTTAAAAATAATAGTAAGTTTGCTTACTGTTGTTTTTTCAACAGCGACATTTAGAAGGGAGTAAGTTGTGATTTCTGTTTTCTAAAGAACATCATTTCAGCCAGTAACCCAAACTGACCACCAAGGTTGTGCATGAACCTTGATATAAAAGCTATATGTGTATACTATATATACTATATGCATAACATGAGTCTGAATCCAAGGAACTTTTCAGGTGCTAACATTAGGGATGGGAATCACCAGGGACCACCCGATACGATATTATCATGATACCTAGATTTGTATTGCGAATCTCTAAGTATCACGACTTTAGAAATATCCTGATTCAATATATATTTTTTTATTTCCTTACAATTCTAAACAAATTTAGCAAATAATTTACTGTTGCCACACTAGATGCATGGCTTAGTGGTTATCACTGTTGCCTTGCACCTCAGGGTTGAGGGTCTGATTCCCGCCTCAGGTCTGTTTTCTATACTCCTGGCTTTCCAAGCAGTACGGAAGATGATTGATAAATGAACACAAGATGCTGTGCTGTCGAATAGTTTAAAGCACACCACTCGTAGGATTATGGAGGAACTGCAACACTGTAGCAAACCAAATGCAAACATATATAAATAAAAAAATTATATAGTCAGTGTAGAGTCAGTGTTGTGATACATTTATTGGCACACAAAAGCATCCCGGTACATAACCAAATAATTTATTTCCCCATCTTTAGTAAATATTTGAAATTAGGACTTGTACTGTATGTTATGTAGCCCTTGGTACAACATTCACTTTCAAAATGCAATGTGTCTGTGCTTTCAAAATACCTTTTAAGCAGTCATGCACTTGGTTTGCACTGGCGTTCACTTCCTTTATCTTGACTATCTCTGTCTCTCTGACCCACTGCAGACATGACATAGAATACAGAGATCAGCAGAGTGCCTTTCTATGATCGAGTGAGTCAGCCTTGTACATTCACACACACGCTCTACACTACACACACACACACACACACACGCGCGCACACACACCCACACACAAACTAGTGAAGGCTCTCGAGATTGGTATTTTTAGAATGCGTTGGCAGTAAAAGTTGGGTGTGTGAACGTTTGTGTGTGCGTGCGCGCGCGCGCGTGTGTGTGTGTGTGTGTGTGTGTGTGTACACATGTGCGTGTGAGCACACACTGTGAGTACTCCAGACAAACCCAGATTGTGATCAAAGCAAAAAATGTGACATCACAGCATGCAGAGTGAGTCAGAAGTGTGTGTTCCCTGCTTCTTGTCATGTTAGAAATATAGCAGTCGTTTATGGTTAGATACATGGACACTACTGAATGAGAAGCTCAGCCTCTTTAAAAGGTACGATTCTGCTTGAATCGACCACCATGCTACTCGTACCATGAATACAACCAATCAGCCAAGATTCTTTTGGTACCTACTATTTAATAATACTGTAATAATAAATGACCATACTTACTTCTAAATATATTTCCTGGCTTATATTATATGACATTTGCTTTTAACATGGCCTCCATTAACAAACAGGCTGAGCTTGTGCTGGTTGGCCCCCATAGTCAACACATTTCTGGCACAGCTAACAGAGTTAGCTGGTGGCTCAACAAAACTACATTTACACTTGCCGAAATTGGCAGATGGCCTTGTCCAGTGCCACTTACCGAAGTGTGTTGTCATCGCCATCAAAAACATATCCTCATGCTAATTTCTTGGTTCTTTGGATAAGGCCAGTTGGATCGAGAGAGAATAAATATAGATGTTCTATTTAGCTATCTCTGGACCAAGTCGTGTCGTGTATACTTTCCCTTCAGAGTTGCATTTATTTTTGGCCGAGATCTTATATTGGTGACAGTCAAACCACTCCATAAAATCTTCTCGAGCACATCCCGAAGACTTTCAGTTTGTGTGAAAATGATTCCTCATGCTCCCAGAATCACTCTTTTTTTAATATAATTTAAGGCCTAGAATATGTATGTATCAGGGAAGGGAAAGATGCATAGACATGTAGTACATTCAGGCCATTGGCTGACTTTATTTTACTGCCACATAACGTTGCTGAGCCAAGACCGGACCAACTTAAGCAACCCCAGATCATAAAACGGCCATCTACAATGGCCACTATGCATGATGGGGGTGCATCACGTCATTTGCTTCCCTTCTTACTCTTGAGAAAAGGGTCAATCTGGACTCATCAGACCACATTATATTATATGATGATTATAGGGATCTTTATGATCCCAAGCAAACTGAAGCCTTATTTATGATAAGTCTCACTAACAGGTGGATTACTTACTGTATGACCACAGAGCATCTATACGGTCGATTTCTACAGTATGATGCAACTTCACCAAACATTTAAGTGATCTTTTCTCATTGTCATTCCTGATTTTTTTTTTCTGACCACATGTCTTTTGAAAAGTTGAATGTTCAGATTTGAATAATGCCCTGGACAGTTCTTAGCCCTGTCCAGGGTCCTTAGTGTTTTCTTTGCTTGATGCAGGCCAGCAATTTGACCTTTCTGAAACAGCTTTTCCTTAACTACAATACGTCATCTGACATGGTTGTTTAAGAATGAAAAGCTACTTAGTGTATCAGATAGGGTTAAAAGTCTTATCAGCTGAATCATATTAATTACTGTAGTAATTATGTAATTAAAGGCTCTTAAATATTTGGTTATTTAAATCCAAGCTTTTTGTCACAGTGTATCTCTCTCTCTCTCTCTCTCTCTCTATATATATATATATATATATATAGCAAATATGTCTTTGAAAATCATACTTCGTGTATGTGCTGTATCAGGCTGGTCACTGGAACTGGTTTTAATTAGTCTGGATGGAGTTTCAGACTATACTAAATCCTTTCTGGGACTCATATGTCATGGGCCTTTGTCCCAGGATTCACGTCTGTGTAATTGAGTGCTGAGTTTAAATTATTAAAATGCCGTCACAGTTCTCTCTTTATGACCGAGTCGGTTCTCCTGAGTGTCAGGACATAGAAAAGTAGAACCGGTTCACTGGGAGGCTAATCACCGGGACAGAGATGTTTGCTGAGTGTATGGTTCTAGCCTGATGAGGTCTGGTCCTATTATGCTTCTTTTACTAGCTTTGGATCACCCCTTGGGTATTTAGAATGTACAGTATTTAAGTGTGTGTGTATAAATGTACTTAATATACTGTAAGGGGCAATTTATTGTGTGATTATGGTGAAATTCATCCATTGTTTGACCTTATGATCTTCAAAAGACTTGTTTGTTGTGCCACTCAGGAACCCAGAGCAACGTGATGAAGATGAACGTATAGAGCTGTCTCTAATTCATTTTTTCGGATGTAAATCTCAATGTAAAGTATTGTAAGTGGTTTCGCCCTATTGCATCAGTAGAGTTTTGTGCTTATAGTTCAACTGCCTTTTTGCTACGTTAATTTCAAGCTCATTGTGTTGCAGTGATTAGACACTTCAGCAGTGCAGTATTTTTATACAGCGTTGAAATATTCAAAGTAAAATTTGTCTCTCTTGTATGGCATGTAAGCTCAAAATGCTTCAGATGACTTTACGTTGAAAGAGGTGAATCACCAGTCACAACCCGATTTGCCAATTCAATTAATATTGTGATTGTGAAGCTATCATGATTTTAGAAAAATCTTAATTCAATATTATATTTTTTCAGATTTTGTTACAGTTTTTAAAGCCTTCAACCTTAAAAATGTTTTATACCTTAGCTTTATTCAGCAGCTTAACATAAAAAAACAAGGTTCATCCGACATAATTATTATTTCTAACCAAACTTATATTACAAATACCTCAAATATCTCCAAAGTCTTATGAGTGTGTTGAGCAATTGTGAGCACCTCGATTTTTGAGTGAATGTGGCGATACATGAAACAATGCGCAAAAGAATCATGATTCATAACTGAATCATTGTTTTCCCAACCATCTCTAATATACACACTTTATAATCATTAGTATTGCCACACACCCAAACCCAAAGAGTGATACAGAATAATAAACCTAAATAAGGAAACCATGTGGATGTTGGATCTGTTGAAGTAGATGAAGATTATACCAAATAATTAGATTAGTTATAAATAAGATTTAATTAAATTTAGACAGTTCCTGTAATATTTCGCAATTCATTAAATATGTAACAATAAACATTTCTTGATTTTCCTAAACCTACAGACTGTGAAGGCCAAAACATACAATCGACGTCATTTTCATTTTCATCAACCCATTCAGTGAGCCCTTGTGCTCACTTGGAAAAAAAACCACATGCATTAGGATAAAGGTGAACAACCAGAATAACTTTATAATGGAGACTTGGAGTGCTTTCACACTAGGGATTAACACACGGACATGAGTACCCTTGACTATGAAGTTTGGTACATTTGCAGAACATAAAAGGTGTTCTGGTTTAAAAGGTGATCTCGAGCGCAGTATACTGTAGCGTACTCGCTATACTGTTGGTTTGAAGCTACTCTGAAGTCCTTCTCTTTGTTTTTATTGGTGAATTGTAAACCAATTAGGTGACTACTGCCATCTGCTGTATTGGAGGGTGTAGCTGCAATTCATTTTCATGTCTCATTTTTATCATCTTTACTCCCATCTTTCACTGCCGTCCCGCATCGTACATTTTATCTAACCATCTCGGTGTCCCTCGCTCCCCTGTTGGGCCCCTGTCCTGCCTGGGCTTTATTGGCACAGCTGTGTGCAGTTTGCTATTCAAAGCACACATTTCATCACCTGCCAGAGTGGAATAACGGTGAGGATGACACTTCGGACCTAGAGGAGGTTACATTTCTTCTCCTGCCCCCGCCCTCCCCATCAGTGGTTTTCTGCACGTTTCCATCGTAACAGCCTTGGCGAACGTGTGGTGCGAGCTGCTGTCACTGGCACTGAGAAGGCAGGTGACAAATGGGCCACTTCCAACCTACGCTTGTAGGTACGTTTATAAATGGCACCATCTCTTGGTTCTGGACGGAGAAGAATCTCGGACAGCTTGTTTAACCCTGGAACGCCCCTGATGTAACCACCCTTATGTCTAGAAAAAGAGCTTAGTAGAGGCTCGTTTGTACAGAACGAGACAGGAGAGTCATGTTTATTTCTGCGATTGGACTTTTTGGGGGCGTATCAGATGGGAAAACGTCGTATTTCATGGCTTAACTGAGACGGTGCAAGGAACACGTCTGTAATAAAATTATTAAGATGCATGAAAGGATACGAGCGCTTCATGACCAAGGCTGCAAACATCAATCCCCCTCACTTACTCCCTCTCTTTCTCTCTCTCTCTCTCTCTCTCTCTCTCTCTCTCGCCCCCACTTCCATATATTAATGTAATCTGTCATTGGCTTATTTGCTCAGTTTTTTTTTCTTCTTGCTGTCTTTATAATTAGTTTAAGTAGGATGCTGCTTATTCGGTTTGGTTTTATAGGTGTTGTCTTATTATATTCCGCCATCTTTGTACGTCTGTGAAGCACCTCTTTTCTGATGCGTCTCCTGCAAGCCCTGCCTATCTATTTTTAATAAATAGACTGCTTACTTTCATCCTCTTTTAGCTCTTCACTCAGACCGCCTACTAATCAATTAATATTCATAAGCAGACCCCAGTGTGCATTAATATTCATTATTTGACTCACTAAATTTCCATACCATGTCAGCCTTTTTGAATTCAGGTTTTATATATCTGTTAGAGCTGTGCGATTAAACAGATCAATCAATTTAATCAATCTTTTCTTTCAAATCTGATGATTTTTATTCAGAATCGATTCACACTTATGTAAATTTACAAACGTTAATTGATCATTTCCTTGAATGTATAGCACGGCTTTTGCAGAAAATAGAAAAACCGCATGCTTGTTTTAGAAATACTCGTGTTTTTTGAGAGTATCACTTCTCCTTCTTTTTGAGTTTGTGAGCAATTTCTACAATGCGCCACCTACTGGACTGGAGCATGGATCAGAGCATCGGCAGGAAAAAAATTAACCCTTTGTATGGGATGCGACATTTATACGATTAACAACACTACATACATTTAATAGGTATAATACTTAAAATCATTTAAAAGGTATAGCTACTATTAGTGCTATTGAATCAATGTGCAATTTAAAGGCTACCTACAGTATGATTCACTCTTATATCTTATATCTATAAGTCATATAAATCTTTATGTTTCAGTCACTCATTCATCGTCTCTACCGCTTTATCCTGTATATAGGGTCACAGGGGGCCTGGAGCTTATCCCATGGGCCTTGGGGCACGGGGTGGGGTTCACAGCAATTTTGGGGCGCCAGTTAGCTTAATCTGCACTGTGGGAGAAAACCAGGGCACTTGGAGGAAACCAACCAAGCACGGGGAAGAACAGGCAAAATCCATGCACACAGACCCAAAGCAATGGAAGGAATTGAACCCTCGACCCTGGAGGTGCAAATGCGACAGTGCTAACCACTTCACCGTTGTGTTGCTTGGTTCTTGCTATCTTTTTTTTTATCACCTATTAAACACATCGTACCTGCCTTATCAGTGTCATGTTTTATTGATGTGGCACAACTGCTGAAAATACATACAGCACCAACTAACAAATTTAACCAGCAACCAGTATCAAAAAATAACACAACCAACATGTATCATGGTGAAGTTTTTTATTAAGGTAGGAACGTAGATTGAGAGACAAGAGACTGAACAGTAATGGCAAGATATTAAGAACACACACACACACACACACACACACACACACACACACACACACACACACACACACACACACATAGCTCTCTAAGGACGAGGAAAAATTGTAAGCTCAGCCTTGTTCTGGACTCTTCCAGACCTCCTGCTGCTAATCTCCATTAACGCGACACATAAAAACACACATTCTAGCAAGCAGAGCTGGATCGGACCGCGCACTTTTGTGTAACTCTTTGTCTTCGAAAATCGGTGCATCTCCCCATCCTGACTTTGTGTTGTGCAAGAACTTTGGATCACTTTCAAAAACTGTTAGTCCCTTGGTGCACCGCAACCTTTTTCATGCTCCCTATGGCTGGTGCAATTAATCACAGAATCAAAAACACCTGCACTCCTGGTAGGGAGAAAAAAAAATTGTAGAGCACAGCAGGTGCTGAGTACACAATAATCAGTAAACGCTAGTGGCTTCCTTGTGCAGCACACGCTCGCCATGTAGTCTTTTCACCGCGTGTTTAACGGGAATCTCTCCTCCACGTCGTCGAGTGTGAGAGCTGCGAGCTCCGAGAGGTGCTACTTTGTTGCTAAAAATACGAGGCGAGATCACAGCTTAGATGCTGCTCACGTCGGGTTCACCAGCCCGAAGGGTTGCAGGGGAAGAAGAAGAAAAAAACAACCAAAAAAAAAAAAAACACAGCATACAGGATGAGTTGGTGCGGTGTGTGAGATCAGTGTACCTGCTGAGCGTCAGGATGGGAAACGTGTCACGTTCGCGCTGTTTCCACGTGTGTGCTGGGTCACAAGGGGCATGTCATACTACTAGGTCACGTGATGTCCGGGTTGTTTCCCCGGTGTCATCTACTACTTTGATACTATAAAAGCAAAGATAAGAACGAGATTTGATATGTAGTTATTTTTCTATTGGAAACAAATGCTGTTAAACACAGTGCTGTAATATAAACATATTATAGATCGAGGGTTTATATTAGATCATAGATCTTTTCTGAACGAACAGCATCAACTGACATTATTTTCAGTGAGGAGAAGCTTTTGGATTTTGGAAGGATTTCTCCAGTGTCAGTGATTGAAAACCATCACCAAAAACGAACACCACTTGCACATTACAGGAACTCGGCTCGGAGTTCCCACCACATTCCCCCGTCCAGCCCTGACCCCAGTCCAAACCCTTTCCACACGTTTCAGCCATTAAAGGAGTTCCTGGGAGGCCAGCGTTTCAGAAGTAGGTAGTTTTTACTTGCATAATTGCACAATCAGAAGTCCCGGTTTGACTCGAATGCACCTCGTACATGGTGTTTTTTTATTGAATAAAAAAAAAAAATTTGAGTTGGCAAACTCCTAAAGAGGAGTTAAAAGCTTTGGCATGTTTTCATATGAAAATAATCTAGCTTAGGGTGCTGTCAGTACTGTAGTCCCGTCACACCTCTCCATCGTTAACATTTTCCTATGACAGCACAACACTAATTGTTTTCCTCTCTAACATACTGGAAGAGTTGCTTACTTTAGTTTCCGCACCTACTGATGTAATGCAACCCCTTCCTGTAGACTTCCTTATAGAGATATGAGTTAACAGGTTTTACTGTATGTGCATATTTCAGATCAGGGATCAGTGTGAACTCTGTTGGATTTCGTATTTCAATCACACTTGCGCTGCCGACTACTGCAACTGAATACCTTTCAAAACCTGTGCACTTCAATGGAGTTCTAATAACTGTACAATGTTAAACACTAAACTTTTGCATGAGGATTTCTGATAGGTGAATAATTGTTTCTTCAGTGTTAAATAATTGCTTTCAGACAGCACAAGCAGAACCTCCTGCGGTTCGGTTTCTTTTCCAAAGAATTCCTGACTTGGATTTGAATTGATTAGCAGCTCAATGACTTTGGATTTGACTCGGATATCAGGTTACTATGTGTGTACGGTGTGCGTACAGTACTGTATGTGTACGTTTGTGTATTCGATGCACGGCTCTAAATATACATCAGAGTGAGCGTATGGGTTGCTGTTGTGCAGAGGGTGGGTGACGCCCACACTGTTATACAATGGGAATTGCGTAATTGTGAGAAATCGCCTACTAGTGTCTCCCCGTTCCTTCCCTTTTTTTTCCTCTCCTCATTTTTCACCATTTCTTTCATTGTCAATTCGCGCTTTTCCTCCTGTTACACAAACACATGCGTCACACTCGCGGAGTCTGTGATTAGACCCCGGAGCAGAGCACTCCTGCTGTCGTTGTCTGCCATGCACGTGTCTGAACTTCAAAGTGTACAGTGACTTTTTTTTCCTCTTTCTTTCCGTATATGAATGAGACATATCCATGTGAAAAAAACATTTCAAATCAGTGAGGGATGCACGACTCCTGGATGGCAGCAGGATCGTGAGCTCAGCGGTGTCTACTTTTCATTCATTATCTTCCTCCGTGTACTGTATGTGCGGTTGCTTTGTAATTTATTATGACTCTGTTTATAAATAGTGTGACGTTACGTGATCACCAGAACCGGTTGGATTTCATCAGCCGAACCAAATCCGAAGCATTTGCATTGCGCTTCAGGCCGAGGTGAGAGCCGGGGCATACGCGGCAAACAGCTTTCGGCATTTCGAGTTATCGCTTCTCGTGCTTTCTGCAGGGTTACATAATGCAAGGCGTCTGACCTTGAATTTGACCTTGAAAGCTTGAAGAGGTCACGAAACCATGGACCATGGCCAAACTGAACATACGCACTGATCAGCCACAACATTACAATGCAAAACATTATGCCCAGTATTGTGTAGGTTCCCCTTGTGCCCTCTTGGAGTGTCTGGCATTGGATCCTTTGGGTGCCAGGGTGTGGCCTACATGGGTCAGATTCCATAGTTTCTTGATCCATGGTCTTGGGGCTCTTTGTCTTCTTGGCAGACGTCTTGGCGCTTTCTATTATGGCCAGCTTTTTTTGACGCTTCTGTTTCCTTTGGTTCTCGCGTGCATGGGTGAGCCATGGGTGCCCGTGATCTTGTCTCCAGTTTCCTGGTATGTACAGTATATGATAATCAGTGTGGATGATCGGTGTATGCAGAAAGGTCCAGGAAACAATACACTAACAAAATCCTGACAAAAGAAAATCCACAGTTTACTGTAGTGCAGCTTGTTATTTAACTGATCAGATGCATTTATTTAAATTATTTAGCTCAAGGCAGCTCATTAGATCAGACATATTCACTGAGAAAAGAAAGAGTCCTCACAGACTTAACCACTTCACATTGTCTTATTTATAACTGTATACTGTGACTAATTCATTCCTTGCACATTAAGCTGAAATATTATGAACTACTCTGGTTTATAGCGATCAATGCTTTTCTTGCCCCGACTTTGGAAGGTCATGTGATTTGCTCTATATGCATTTTTAGCTTTTAAATAAAAAAATAGAGTTAAAATTCCTCGGACCTTCTGTGCTGGTTTGTTTGTCCTCGACAGGTTTATTGTTTCTGGCCGGCGTACACGTTTCTCCCATTTAAGGATTTGATTATTGATATTAAAAGCTCCAGCATGAGCAGGCCCTCCAGATATTAACACATCAGAGTTGCTTTAAAAACTGACTTGAGTCTCGTGGTGATATATTGCAAGTTTTCATTTTCTGTCATTTTTCTGGGCCAGAAAAGAGCCCCGCCCCCAGGTTGAAGAGAACTGTATGGCTTGGACTTTTTTTTTTTAGGCAAACAGTTTTAACTTAAATAGTGAGGTTTGGATTGCTGGAAGTGAAGCAGCTGCTCTGGAAGGTTTTGCTTCACAAATGTTTTTTTTATAAATTCAGACTGCTTCCTTAAATCTGAAGTATGACTCCTGGAACACTTTTTATATTATACAAAGGCAAAAAGTTCAAAGGGGGTTCGAGTATAAAATGAGTGATGTTTTTTCTTTTGTATTAGGCTACAAAAAGCGTGTTCGAGTCAAACCGGGACTTTAAAATGTGCAGAATAACAGAACACAGTTACATGAGACTAAAAAATACCTTTATTTCTCTATATAATCCCCTGCTACACTAATGAACTTATCCCAGCATTTCACTAGTGTTTGGATCCCATCAGGGCAAAAAGATTTCTGCCACAATTGGTCTGGCTACTTTACTTCTGAAACGCTGGCCTCCCAGGAACTCCTTTAATGGCTGAAACGTGTTGCATCCTTTCTGCAAGTTAGCTACAAGTAATCCTTAAAAGATCCTTAAAAATTTTGAAGTATCAGGTATTCCATTCCCTATATGTTCACAGGAAAGTGACTTGAGCACCCCTTGTAGCATCGGTTTTACTTAATGAATACAGTTGGGGTTTTATCGCAGCTGGCACGGAAGTTTCCAGATGGTGTGACTGGCAGCAGCATTAGCCAAAGGTAGAGGGGAAGCAAAGAGGCTGCCAATGCCACAACTGGTGAAACACTATACAAAACTGTGTGCTGTTTACATATGGAAAGCCGGAAAAATCAAGATCTAATGGTCGAGCTGTCGTTATACATAGGCTTCATTCACCTTGTGTAAATCTTAAGAAATGCATTTTTGTTGTTTTGTGAAGGAAAATGGGTATGACTAAACACGTGATTTATGGCGTGCATCATTTTTACTGCTTGCTAATGACCCGTGTGGACAAATTTAAATTAGATTTTCCAATGGACAGATTTAAATTGATTTCGTTTATAACTGTTAGTGTAGTGAGATGATTATCTTTATTTACTCACTGACACACAGCATGACTCCAAAACAACATTCATCCTGTCACATCTGGAACATGAATGATCTGATTACCACACTTTCTTAAGTCATGGCCACAACATATTATCTCATTTCCACGCCTTAGTAAGTCATAACCACAACATACTATCTCATTCCCACACTGTAGTATGTTGTGGCCACAACATATTATCTCATTCTCATGCCTTAGTAAGTCGTGACCACAACATACTGTACTATATCATTCCCACGCTGTAGTAAGTTGTAGCACATATTATCTCATTCCCACACCTTAGTAAGTCATGCCCACAACATACTATCTCATTTCCATGCCTTAGTAAGTAGTGGCCACAACATACTATCTCATTCACATGCCTTAGTAAGTAGTGGCCACCACATATTATTTCATTCCCACACTGTAGTAAGTTGTGCCCACACTATCCAATCTTATTTCCATGCCTTAGTAAGTCATGGCCACAACATACTATCTCATTTCCACACTGTAGTATGTTGTGGCACATATTATCTCATTCCCACATCTTAGTAAGTAGTGGAAAAACTTACTTTTTAATCCCCATGCCTTAGTAAGTCATAACCACAACATACTATCTCATTCCCACACTGTAGTATGTTGTGGCCACAACATATTATCTCATTCTCATGCCTTAGTAAGTCGTGACCACAACATACTGTACTATCCCTCAACATCCAATCTTATTCCCACAACTTAGTAAATCATGGACACAACATACTATGTCATTTCCATGCATTATTAAGTCGTGGACACAACATACTGGCTCATTCCCATGTATTAGTAAGTAGTGGCCACAACATACTATCTGGTTCCCACACCTTAGTAATGCAGGCAACACCACACCATCTCAAATAGAAATCTGTAAAAATATATTTTTTAATGTATATACACTTAAACACTGTTTTAAGCAAATGGATAGAAAGCCCTTTCGATGTTGTGACGCTGTGTCACAGAGGCTCTTGGATAATAAAAAACCTTCCTGCATGACTATGAGTTTGATACTTCATACTGAGATCTTCATACTGTAAGCAGGCTAGGCAATGTGGGAAATGGAGCTCAATATTTATAACACCATGATTTTACATCATCACTTTAATTGCCTTTAAAAGGCGCTCAGACATTTGGTTTGTCCAACTGGAGTGCTTACACACACACACACACACACACACACACACACACACACACACACACACACACACACAACACACACATTAGAATCCTTGAAGGTCAAAAGTATCAGGTATTGCTTTACTTTTGGGGACATTTCGTTCACATCCAACACACACACACATACAGTACATCCACACACCAGCCTCTGTGTCTCATGCATAGACAAGCACTGAAAGTCCTACGTACACTACCAAGCACTGAGACACACACACAGTTAGGCACTTACGCAAACACATAAATAAACATTGAGGCTCAGACTTACACACACTTTGATAAATCTTTCTCGATGTCTCTCTCTCACACACACACACACACACACACACACACATAGGGCTGACTCCCTGTGCCTGAGCAGCACGTCCCGCTGTACTGGGGAGGTTTGGAGTAGAGAGCGTGGGAGTCTGGCAGTTTTATTGCTGCCTTGGACTTTCTGCAACGCTGAGCATCCAGCACCGTGTCAAGCTGAACACAGGGGGTGTGTGAGAGCGTGTCTGTGCATGAGTGCCTGTTTTGTGTGTGCGTATTTGATTTGCATAAGACTGCTGGATTTGTGGTCCTTGTTCTCCCGATTGTGTGTGTGTGTGTGTGTGTGCGAGAGGGAGGAGGTGGAGCAGCTCACACTGACTGAGAGTGAATAGTTCGCATTTTCAGCTGTGTGAATGTGAAATGTCTTAATGCTGATGTATCGTCCTCGGCTCTGGCTCATTAACGGTGACGCGTGTCATTTCCTCCAGCCCCCGAGCCTGTCCCGCTCCTGCCCAAAGTGGATTAAGTGCTCCGGTTGGTGCATTGTATGCTGGGCTATTAGTCAAACGCAGGACAGGTCTAATCTATCAGAAATGCACGCAGAACGAACTGATTACGCCTGTCCATAATCTCAAGTGCACTACAAAGCAGTGTTCTAGCTCTAGTCACTGACTCAAACCCTCTCCGAGGCTTTAGTTCTGCAACAGAGACGTATCGGATGACTGTAAACCGAAATCGCATGGAGACGCGCGAACATTTCCTGCATCGCTTTGGGAAAAACCGCTGACCGCCTCCAAATCGTTTGCAGATGAGAGTTGACCCAGGCATGTAGACGCAGCCCAGATCTTAACGCTCTTAACATAGCCAGATGACGACTGCGGAGTTTGAGATTACAGAATAGGAGTGTATGTAAAGGGTGTGTGTGTGTGTGTGTTTGAGTGAGAGTGAGTGAGTGAGTAAAGAATGTAGGGGAAAATGTGCATGAGGCACAGGTGTGTATGACTCAGCCTTCAGGACTGGATCATTTGATACCTCCTGTTAAAAAGTTTTTCCTCTCAAGCCTCGCACTGATCCTGTAAAATTGCTACAGAGGATATATGTATTAAAAGACCCGCTGACGGCTGTAAAACAGACCTTCTTTTTTTATTTTTTTTATAGTGGACAGGCTGCTGTGAGGACTAGCTCAGGGTTTGGACAGCCGTTCACGACTGATTAGATAGCAGACAGGAGCACAGGCTCATATCAGTTCCTTCTGATATCCATGACCTCATCACTTACACTGGCTTTATTACAAGGTTTAGCGCGGTAAAGAACAGGCTAAAATCTTGTTCAGGTATGTTTTATATTTTCTGCGTGATGTCTGGGAAGCAACATGTAAAAAAAAAAAGAAAAAAGGAAGCAGTCGTCTTTAGAGCCCTCTGCTGGCTGTGAAGGGAATTGCATCAGGAATTCTACAGTGAATCACGTGTAGGAAATTGCTTGCTTTTTAGGGCAGAAAAAACAGACTTTTTTGAACTATACTTTATTATTATTATTATTATTATTATTTTAAAATATATATATATATATATTTCCTTTCAATATAGTCATTTGCCAGTTCCTCCACACTTCTCACCTGGCACACAGCACTAACAAGTAGCATATGCTAAAATGCTAACATGTGCATCCTACATGGCCTCGTGAAGCCACTACATTGTTTCAAACTGCGCCTCATGTTACATCACAGCCAGACTGTATACAATCAGAGAGGAAGTGCCAGACCTGGCTTTTGGGCTCTTTGGGATTAAAACTTATGACATCTAAATGCCAATTTGAACACTGTCACTCAGGAAATATGAGCAGTGTTAAAGTCGTAAAACCGATTTACATTTACACACCTGACTGTAGGAACTGTGCAACACAGTCATTCCTAAACACCACTTGCATGTTACAGGAACTCCCCTAGACAATCCTGATCTCGCTCCAAGGTATTTCTACATGTTTGGGCTATTTTAAAGGAGTTCCTGTGAGGCTAGTCATGATCCCATTATGGCTTCTGAGTACAGAGAAAACTTTCTACCTCGATGCTATCCAAGCACTAATGAAACGCTGGGATTAGTGCATTAGTGTAGGTAGCAGGGGATTATATAGAGAAATAAAGGTTGTTTTCACTCTCATAAGTGCACAATCAAAAGTCCTGGTTTGACTTGAACACCCTTTGTAGAAACCTGATACAAAAATATATATATAATTTATATTAAATCCAGCAAATAATTATTGATAGTGTTGTTATTTTGGGCCGTGCTGGAGTCAGTCATTATCATACACAGCCCAAATTAAAAGGTGAATAGAGATTATGACTCGGGTGTTCTACTGTACAAATAAGCTGCTGATGCACCATTTTTTTTTTTTGCCTGACTCATGATAATGGTCATCTGAGGGTTGAGGATTGCACAGTGAGAGAACCCGGGGGAGAATTCGGTGTAGTCGTGCTCAGTGTTGCTAACTGTGCATTTTTGTTTGTTAGATCTGATGACTTGATTAAAAAAATACAAATAAAAATAAAACAATCCACTATTTCAGTGTTACTCGTAAGATCACATCGGGAGTTGATGGAGCAGGTTTTGCTGTCAGTCCCTGATGACCATTGTTCTCAAACATCCAAGCAATTATCATCTTTATTCCTATGAATCAATTGCTTTCGAGCAACCAAACTCTGATCACTTCTGTTCCCTGCAAACTAACACTAATCACTGTTGTTTATCTCCATTGCTTACGTCTTGTGCTTCAGCTTTCTGTAAAAAATATATGTTCATCATTCATTCATTCATTCTTCATTCATTTTCTATACTGCTTATCCTGTACAGTGTTCGCTGGGTGCCTGAGCCTATCCCAGGAGACTTGAGGCATGAGATGGGGTACACCCTGGGCATGGTGCCAATCCATTGCAGCGTCCACACATACAGTATAAACACATTACTGGCAATAAGGGAATGCCAGTGAACCTAATCTGCATGTCTTTGAGCTATGGGAGGAAACCGGGATACCTGGAGGAAACCCACCACGCACGGGTAGAACATGACGTACTGTATACAGACCTGAGGTGGGAGTCGAACCCCCGACCCTGGAGGTGCGAGGTCACAGTGCTAACCAATACACCTCCGTGCATGTACTGTATAATATCCAAATTATTTTATGACATCGTCCAGAACAGGGAGGGTCAGGGTACCACCGCCAGGTTGCCACTTTTGCATCCTCTGTGCCGGTTCTAAGCCTGGACATAATGCGTAGGATAACTGCAGCAGGAAGAGCATCCGGCATAAAACCCGTGCGGATTGGATGCCCGGCTTGTGGCGACCTGGAGAAAGAGAAATAGCCAGAGGGGGGAAAAATATGACATCATCCTGGGATGTGTAGTTACTTTTGGAGCATGCATTAGCCTAGGTCCTTTGTGTAAGCAGTCCGCGTGAGCTGCGCTGATGTTGTGTTGCATTTTATTCGGCGATGTGTCCTGGGGGCGAGAGCGGTGGGCTGATCTGATACACACCGTACTCCTGCAGAACCGAACTCTTTTACTTAAACATGGCCAGTGATACTCAGGATAGCACTAATATATGCATCCACATGCTCAGGCTTGCATGCTACACACACACACACACACACACACACAGGCATACACAGGCATATACAGACTCAGGGAGTGTAATTAATCCTCCTGCTGTGTCAGGCTGTGACTCATCACACACATACGGCAAGCCTCGCTTTGCTAGAGTACACACAATCCTGCTTAACAGCTTCTACACACACACACACACACACGCACACACACATACACACAGCTTTGCTGCTTTGATAACAAGGGAGGGAGCGTAGTGATACACTCACCACACATTCATGCATGTACACTGGAAATGTTTGCCCCTCCCACACACACACACACACACACACACACACACACACACACACACACACACACACACACACACACAAATAAATAGGCTTTGTGTGAAATGTCCTGGGTATGTAAATGAGTGGGGTGTGAGTGCGCAGCTCTAATGCAAATGTTATAAAGACCTCAACCATGAAGGTTATAAATAGTCGCACACTGTGCAACTCGGTAAACTACGGCTAAACTCTTGAAGCCTGTGTCGACCCTCGTATAAAAGATTATTCCCCCACGGTGTTAAAACAAGTCACTAGTTCAGGCTTTTAAAAAAGCATGCGTAATAATTTTAAACATCTTTACCGATCAGAACGAAGCTCCGGCTCCCTCTACAGGCTGAAACCGTTGTGTGTTAGTGCGTTTCGACCTTTTAACTGTCCAGGAGCGACTATAAATACAGGGACGTCTCACTTCTGTCTGGCTTTCTGAAATATGGACAGACAATAAAGCCCTCTTATTAAACATCCACCACCTGTACGTCGACACAATCACGGCTCAGGTTCTACCTTTAGCCCGGAATGCATCACGGCGAAGCGGTGTAGTTACAGCAAAGCCTCGGTCTATGAGAAGACAAGTACTGTGGCAGTGTGTGTGTGTGGTGGTTGAAGCGAAGTGTACACATGAGGAGCTGAGGGCATAAAGCTGTGCTCTCTAGTGAGACCTAAATTCTACACGGAGCCCTTGATGTTTAAAAACCAACTCCAATTAACGTTAAATACATGTATAAATGTGTATGAATTATTGTTCATTCAAATCAGAAGGTCTTGCGCGCTGATGTCTAATCTCTACTATGTCACGTTTATGTCTACAGTATTTCCCGTACACTCTCTCGGTTTCGGTGGTTAACGGCGGTGTGAAAGTTGTGCAGACGGGGTTAATAAAGCATGAGATTACATCGTTACCAAGGAAATGTCTCAAATAATGAGCGCGGCTTCGTCAAGCATCCGCGCACTCCAACGACAGCTATGTTTCGTGCCTGAGCGTCTGTTCTGTTAACGGCGTTGGGCCGCGGGACGCCCCCGGTACAATTTGTAACAAATGTCATTGCTTAGTGTCTGGCTCCGAGTGAGATGTCAGACTGTCAGAGATTTTTTTTTTTTCATTTTGTGCTAGGTTTTCCCCCTGGGTATACACAGAGACCTGTATCACAGACACCAGAGCTTATTCCTTGAAAGTGCGCCGTACGTTCCCCGTAGAGTCATATTCATTTTCAGTCTTCCTCCTTAAGATACATGGCAGAGTCTTACTGTATTGAGTCAGACCCCTTTCCAGAAATGTCATGTGATTCACAAATGTGATTATATTTCTTCGCAGACAGACGGATCTGAGTTTACAACCCGCTAGACATTCGTAAACGTCCCTGTATTTATGTGTGGATTTTCGCGTCTACCCAGGCGTCTCGTCTCCTACGATTTCAGCCAGTCACATGAACGTTAATTTTTGGGGAATGATTGAGGCTGACCACAATGTGTTACATCTTTGCAGTATGTACAGTAGGAATGAACCACGGGTTTCTTTATCTCAATGGAAGGAACAGATTTAGGAATGTTAATATGACCTCCCATTCTAAACTGCACAGGTTTACACATGATAAGCCCACTGATCACGATTACGCCAACTACACACATCAGTGAATGTAGAAAATAAATCCAAACTTGTGTCCAGTACTGTAAACATGCAAACTGCGCAGCAATGTAGTTACATTGAGTCGTAGCCTTGAATCAGCGCATCATGTTTGATAGAACAGTGGAGACGACCAAGAAAAATGACAGACTGCGTATTTATTGTGTTTATTTTATCACGAACCTGGGAATTAAAGAGCTTTCACTCTTTTATGAGAAATTTCTTCACAAGTTTTAAGTTTTACTTGGATGTTCTTAAAAAAATATATTGACATTTACAGAAGACTCCAAGCACAGTACGGGGTTGAGACTCTTAGAAGCAATATAACACTTAATATAAAGGTGCAAATGTTTTAAAGCAGGCCGTTCTGTACTGTATGCCCATCTCCACCCGAGGTGGCTCGGATCCCACTGCAGACGTTACTATTTACAATAACAAGAAAAATGGCCTGGTTTGATCATCCTGTTTTTGCAGGACGATGCACGACCTCAGTGACAATAGGAACTCAGCTGGGAGTTATTGCTTACCTCATCTGTACTCGCTTCAAGCCATTTCCACATGTTAGGACCATTAAATGAGTTCCTGGAAGGCCAGCGTTTTGGACATGAAGCTGGCAGTCCAGTCATGGCTCGGCATACTTAGAAAAGTTTCTATCAAAGCACTAGTGGAGCGCTGGGATGAGTGCATTAGTGTAGCAAAAGGAATAAACAGAGGGAAATGGAGTCCCCCCGGTATATACACTCACTCAAACTCTCATTCACACACTTTGGGGAATTTGGGAACACTAGTTAGCCTACTCTGCATGTCTTCGGACTGTGGGAGGAAACCGGAGCACCTGGAGGAAACCCACCAAGCACAGAGAGAACATGCAAACATGCACACGGAGATGGGAATCGAGCTTAACTCATAACTACTGTATGTTTTATTATTTTGCACAATCAAAAGTCCCGGTTTCACTTGAACACCCTCATACTTTTTTCTAAGAACATTTCTAGATTTTTCGTCACTACCGATATGGTAGCCAAACAGCGGGCTTGGTATTTAACATATGTATCTATAGTTTGCTGTTTTTACACCTTGCCGACAATTACAATAATAATTGTTTTGATTGCCCTACCCTCCAAAGTATAAAGGCATTCATTGAGGTGTAAAGCCTCTCCGCACTTCCTGTAACCTCCTCAGGATATTTGTCTAGAGTGTGTGTGTGTGTGTGATGTGAGGTAAGTAGCTTGTTTTGGCTTTGACTTCTTAATCATGTTTGTGTCTGCTCTCAACAGACCACGGCAAAGCGAGCTTGCGCTCCGTAACCATGCAACCAGATCTTTATGTGACTGAGTTACCAGGCAACTTAGTGTCCCAGCAATGAGCTAACACTATAGCATCGACTTTCATTCATTGGCTGTCCTGGTTCTCAGTGCACATGTGGAATTTACTCAGTATTTAATATGTCGCTGTATAAACTTTAAAAAGCCTATTAACTTTTCTTTAGTTCTTTCTTAGAAAGCAAAACGTCAATAGATCAATAGTCTAGACTAACACATGAGACGTGTCCTGTAGGAGACATATGGAATATAGAATAATGTCCTTCATCCAGCCCATATCATATCTCAGATCACTCATTATATATGTGTCTAATGATTGATTACCGTACGTCTATTCGTTGAACAAAGACGACGTTCGTCTGTAATTTGTTGTTTTTCAGGACACTGCATTTGTTTGTAGTGACACTGCTGCACTGCTGTAGGTGTGTGTGGATCGGGACACTGTGTGATACAGAAAGGCCTCACAAACTCATCACTGGAACGATTCACTCAGACTTTACTTGATTGTTTTAGGATGACATTGTGGCCTAAAGAACAGCGCCACCTGCCTGTCTGTAAAAGAACTGCAGGGTATAAACACTGTGTGCAGAATTTGACAGCTGATTGACAGTGTTTGGTGGACTCTTTGTCCTCATCACTTTCTCTCGGTCTATCTGTGCCTGCTTTTTTGTTTGCGTCCCCCACGACTTCTCCACCTTGATCAGTTTCTGCTTTCTCTACATGCATGTGCCTGTTCTCAGGCTTAAAGCAACAGCACAGCAAATTTACACAATGGCCCTAAAATGTTGATTAGCCGCCCCATTTACCGCATCCTATGTTTGTTTCTTTAATTTTACAACATGATAGGAACATATAGTTAATTGCTGTCTAGCTTAAGGACGCCTGTCTACATCTAGAGAACTTTCCGATGTAATTTAGGACAGCAGTTGATGTCGATGAGTTGAATGCAGAAATGTACTTGGGCAGCCATCTTGGATAACCCTGCAGACGTCATGCTCGAGTGTGAGCTCGGGAATTTAAGCGAATCTAGTGCTTAAAGTAAGGGACGGAAAACTGAACCAAAAAAGCATTTTACAACAATGGCGCACCGTAATGTACACCTATGATCCGAATGGCTTTGTATGATTGCCGGACAATAGTGTTGGTCAACCCAGCCTCAGAGGTTGTTCCAGTACTCTGTGGTAACTCGAGAGACACGGCGCTATCCGCTTACTGCTGCTTTTGTCTTGATTGTTATGCTAGCACAAGCCAGGGGACGTGGCTATCTCTGCATCGAAGTGATGCCACAGAGACAATGAGGGGAGAGGAGAGGAGAGGAGAGGAGAGCACAGCATACGGCTGAATAAAGCCTCTCCAGTTCACCTGGTCCGAGCAGGCGGAAAAGATCTGCGTGTTATTATTACAGCTGTGTAGTCTTTAGACAGGGAAAGTATATGTGTGATTTTCTCTCCCTTAAGTGTTGTTCCAGCTTAGAGTCACCGAGGAACAGAGATGCGGTCTAGAATACTAATTATGTTTCAAGATTACCAGTTTGACCTTGCTTTGATTTACTTCTTGTAATAGGAACAGCATGTCATACAAGAGGAATTATAAACACCACACATCTAGTGGAGAGAACTGTACCATTAAAGATGAGTCAAAATGTATAATGTGTGAGACAGTGTCAGTATGTACAGTATGTACAGTCATTTCTCTTTATTATAATCGTGACGGATGCACAGCTTATGTCCTAGCCTGCTAGTTGGATTCGCTTGTGTGTGCTGTATAATGGATTTTCCCTTGCTGTCCAACACACACACACACACACACACACACGCACATATATACACGCTGGAAGGTTGTAGTCATCAGGTCTTGGCTGAGAAGATGAGCTCACGCCTCGGCCCAGAGCGACTCGTCTATTGATCTTGTCTTTAAGAGCTGTTGTAGTAATGATGTCATCTCCAACCACTCCCTCACCGACATACTTACAGTCTGACCTTGAGTGGGAAGTATGTGTGTATGTGTTTATGAGTGTGCGCACACACACGTTCGAGCAGGTATTCAGCTCTTTGTGAGCACTAAACACAAAGAAGAAAATGTCCTTGGAAGTATTGGGTAGTGCCAGTAGTCCTTGAAATCACCCGGTCCTCACAAATGGTGTGATGCCTTTTTTTTCTTTTCTTTTCTTTTTTTTTTTGTTGCAGCTTTTATGTGTAATGCTAAATGAGCTATAAAGGTTTCCTGCTGGGACTAAATTTAAAGTTAGTTGTGAATCAATTTCAGCAATAAATGTCTGAGAAAGGTCCTCACAAATATGGTAAAACTAGTGTGTGTGTGTAATAGGAGAGAGATGGGAAGATTATACACATGAATGTAGGACCACACACACACACACACGCACACACACGCGCACACACACACACACACACACACACACACACACACACACACACACACACACACACACACACACACACACACACACACACACACACACACACACATACTTTTTGTCAGAAAGGAGAGGAGTTAAGTAGGGATTACTGGTATGAAGATAAATGACAACATGCTCCAGTGTTTTACACTATAAACTTTTTTTATAACTACACACTACCGATTGTGTAGAAATCCAGTCAAACCAGCTAGCTATAAGGCTATGTTCACATTACCAGCCTGAAGTGACTCAATTCCTATTTTTTACACTAATGTGTCACAGATCTGATTTATTTTTTCTGATCGGATCTGATGTGATCAGACGTGGTCATGTGATTTGAATCGCATCGATTGTTTGAAATGAATGAGCGGTTGCATGAATTCATGAGCTGTTTCAAAGCAGACGGTGCGAGCAAAGACACAGCGATGTGCACATGCGTGCTGTTTCAGAGGACAGATTAGAGTCAGATAAAAGTCACTTGTAATTATGAACGACATGCAAATCTGATCTGACCGAACAATCAGAATGGAACAATGTGGCTTGTAATGTGAACGTAGCCTAAGAATCAGGATTTCCTCAGCGGTTTTATATGCTGACATGGCTGCTTTCTTTAATGTTTAAACATGTCAGTATCATTACATCTCCTTGTACTCGCTTACTCATCAGCTTTACCTTCCAGTTCAGTCTGTTCTTTCTAAAGCCTTTAATAATGGATATAATTACATTCCCCTAGTATATCAAATAGATTTAATTGTGTTTTTTTGTTGTATTTACATATTTCGGAGATAAATATAGTTGAATGTTTAATTATTTACATACATTGCATATTGCATATCTCAAAAGGTCCTTTGTGTAACACTGATATGTGGAGCAGTATGGATCTCTGCTTGACGTCTTGATTGTAGAAATGAACAGTGGCTGGACGTTCTTATTTTATTTCAACAAATGCTAATCTTCCAATTCAAAAGTGATTGGATAAATCTGTGACTTTTTTAAACAAATGTTGTTTGACAGTTTCCACTGGTGACAAATGTTCCTAGATGTGCACCTCATAGCTTCTTCAGTCTGGGAAAGTTCGTCAGTCTGATAAAGTTTTTCAGTCTGGGAGCACTCAATTTCTTCAGTCTGGGAAAGTTCTTCAGTCTGGGAAAGTTCTTCATTTTGAGAAAGTTCTTCATTTTAAGAAAGTTCTTCAGTTTGAGAAAGTTTGTCAGTCTGATAAAGTTCTTCTGTCTGGAAAAGGTCTTCAGTGTGGGAAAGTTCTTCATTTTGAGAAAGTTCTTCAGTTTGGGAAAGTTCTTCAGGCTGATGAAGTTCTTCAGTTTGGGAAAATTCTTCAATCTAAAAGAATTCTTTAGTCTGAGAAATCTCTTCTGTCTGGGAACATTCTTAGACTGTATAAGCTACTTGAGCAAGTAATGAAACGTTTCAAACCACAAAGTCCACTGAAATTACTCAATTTCCAGACAGTTTCACCTGGAAGACAGAGGCTCATAATCGACTTCTAAAGACGCATTATTGCAACTAGTGATAAAAATTGAGTGCTAGTAGAAGATTGAGACAGGAATTATGCTGCCCCATGCTAGCTTTACAAACATTTTAAGTGGACAGGAAAGTTAATGACAGGAGAGTCAAATTGTGCTAGTTTATAAATAATCTGTGTACCACAAGATGTATTTATTATAAGAAGAAAGAAAAAACATTGCAATGATTGGGGAAGGGAAAGGATAATTATGGAATGGTAATGTTGGTGAAATTGGAAATACATTGAAATCCTTGGTTCCCCATGGAAAAACAAAAAGCATATTGCCCTTTTCCAGTCCCAATGCTTTTGGGCTAGATTCAGGAATTTGGTGTGGTTTTTGAAATGAATTTGGGATGGAAATTGTCAAATCTAGTTAATTATACACTATAAGATGAGCTGCTAAACTGTAAGCTATATGTTGGCATCCCTCAGCTGACTATTATTGAGTTGTTCACTTAATAGCAGCCTATAGCACGAGTCAATCGTGATAGCCTCTTGACCTTATTTTGTTTGTTTCGGTTTTAATGTTGGCCTGCCCCAATGACAATTATGGTTACGATTTAGTTTGGGGCTGGTGAAAATGAAATGCCAGAAATGCGACAGCTACTGTATTTCTATTGCTTACTCTGTCCAAACCCACAAAATAATGTACTGAATAGGATGTCAAAGCAGGTTCTAATTAATGGATATAGTGTTTTGTTTAGATGTTTGTGGTTTTGGATGTCGACCCTTGCACTGTCTTGGTCAATCACTCACAAACATACTGTACATACAAAAGAGAGAGAGACGGAGAGTTGTATCTGGGCCAGCATAGAGGGCAGCAGGCCAACATGGAGTGATGGAGAGAAATGGAAGAATGTTTAATATCAAATTATAAGCTGATTAGGAGGGCTCAGCCCTGTGAGACCATCTCTCTTCTTTGCCTGTTAGTCACTGCTGCCCCAGTCAGCCTCCTTTATCTCTTTATTTTCTTCTCTCGCTCCCTCCTGGCCCCAGTGGAAGAGTAAACAGTATAGCATTGTAATGCTTACCAAATGCTGTACATGCTCATTATAACACTTGAGATTGCGTCTCAGAAGAGGAAGGAACTGTCAGAAATGAACTTCTCAAACTCGCTATTATTATCACTTCCCTCTCAACGATAATTTGTTTGTTGTTTTATGTATACAGTAATAAGAAATCACCGATCAGCCATAATATTACAACACAACACACTAGGTTTCCCTTGTGCCTCCTGGGCTGCACTGGCAGTAAAACCTCTGGGGGTGTGCTGTGGTATCTGTCACCAGGATGTTAGTGGTGGATCCATTGGGTGCTGTGATCTCCATGGACCAGACTTGTTTATCGGATGCATTCCATGGATTCTCAGTCAGATTGAGATCTGGGGAGTTTGGAGGCTGGATCAACAACCTTGTACTCTTCGCCTGCTAAGCCCCATATGTGGCAGGCTGTGATACACTGGGCTTTCTGATATCTTCCTATTTTACAGCAATTTGTGCTGCATTGGTTTTTGTGTGGGATCGGACCTGACAGGCTGCTTTTTTTTTTGGTGTCCACAGTTATAGATGAGCTTTGGTTGCCCATGATCCTGTCACCAGTTTGCTAATCAGTGTTATTCAATACACCTGGTGATGGTGGTAGTGTTGTCTGATCAGTGTACAATTATTTATATATAATTGAACTATGTGAAGATATACTGTAGTATGCTATTAGGTAAATTTATTGAAATTGGGTGTAGGATTGTGTTTCCTACTTCAAGCAACAAATGTCATTTAGCTAAAAATAAATGCAGGAAACACCTGTGCTTCAATAGAATAGACAGATAGTAACTATGAATAGAACTAGAGCTTATGTATTTGAACAGTAAAATGTATTCTAAAAGCAGGAAAGCTTTATGTCCGTCCGTTCCATCCATCCATCTTCCATAATGCTTGTCGTGTGTAGGGTCATGGGGGGCTTGCAGTCCTGTATATCCTAGGGAGATTGGGTGGCAAGGCAGAAGACACCCTGGATGGGATGCCAACCCAGTGCAGGGCAGGGCACACCACAGATACTGTACATCCAGTCATACACCACAGGCAATTTAGAAACATCTGTCAGCCTACAGTGCATGTTTATTGACTGAGGGAGAAAACTGGAATAACGAGAGGAAACCTAACATACAAGCTCCACACTCATAGACTGGAGGTGAGATCAGGGTCACGGTAGCAACTGATCCACTTTGGTAACGTCCGTGCACTTTTATTGCTGCAGGTAAGGAAGTGTATCTATTTTTGTTTTCTTTTTATCTAGTGTGCATTACATTTTCAAATTCGTTTCAAGCAATTTCCTAGTAGTTCCTAATTTGATCTAAAAGAATGAGCTGCTTTGTGTGAGGAGTAGACAACCTCCTTCTGGGCTTTCTAATGTATTTGCTATACAGAGCTCTCGTTCCATTTCAGACGATATGCGGAAAAGATACAATAAGAGCGACTACGCGTTAATGTACAGTATGTAGCGAGGCAGTAACACAGCAGAGTTTTTGTATCTAATAGAAGGGAAAGACTGAGATGGGTTTTCTGGTGCATTGGCTTTATCAGGTTATACAATACACTGCAGAAACACTGATTTCACTTTTCACCTCTTCGTCTTACAGTTTTATAAAATGAGGTCTAGGTCCCCTGGGGATCCATACATACCGTTCACACAGATATACACTAATACTAATATATTTTGCTTCTTTTGTACATACTGTGTATATTGCTCAGGTGTAGAGTACCTGAACCTCACAGCAGCATTTCAATGTACAGCTGTCACTGACATTTTGTGCATGTGACAAATAAACTTGAATATGTTTAATGCTACATAAAATGTATAAATGTATAAATAATAAATAAAAAACCTTAGATTCTGTTAATTAAATGTACATAAATTAAAAGGTGTATGTCTGTAATAAGAGCCAAAAACTATTGTACACATTAAAAAAATATTTTATATGATAGTATTCATAAAATACTCATAGGATAGTGCTGACACCTCATAACCTCAAAACATTACAAAGTCTCTGTTTATGTGACTTATATGTAGTCGACCCTGACCAGGAGAAAGAGGTTATTAGAGCTGTATTTTTTAAAATAACTTTTTCCTATGATGGGATCTCAAATTTTATTTTGCTTTTAGTGTATTAAATAGCATCTGCAACAGATTTATAGTACACACAGTAGTACTGAACATATGGGAATCACAAGTGATTATTGTCATGGTAGCTACCTTTAGGTGCAGATTCGATTTTTATTCTGACTCTATTAGTGTCATAATTTTTTTATACTTTTTAAAAACAATTCTTACCAAATTTATTTTAGATATATTGATTCATTCATCGTCTATACCACTTCATCCTGTGTACAGGGTCACGGGGGCCTGGAGCCTATTCCAGGAGACTTGGGACACAAGACAGGGTACCTTGGACGGGGTGGCAATCCTTCACAGGGCACACACACACACACACACACACACACACACACACACACACACACACACTATGTACAAGTACACTATGTATTATTAAAATAGTTTATAAAAATCTATTTGGTGTCAGTGTAGCGATACAAAAGAATCATACTTAACTGAATAGATTTTTCTCTAGTTCTCCACTAATTACTATTCAAAAGCATTCGATGAAGAATCTTTAAAAGTAATCATAATTCAATTACATACAATTATGAAAGGAGCGTGATGGCTTTAGTGTGAGACATGCATCAGGTCTGCACTTAGTTTGTCACCCACACATGCAGGTGTGCTTACTTATTTAGATGATGATTAAAAACCTCTATTCAGAAGTGCGTGTGTGTAGGAGGGAGTGTTTCTGCTTCATTCACCTTGCTTGTGTTGGAGCATGCACTGTAAATGCTTGCGTGGATTATTATTTGTATTCTTCACAGTCGATTTCACGCGAGCGATGTGAATATGCGCGATGTGGCGACGTCATGTGGTCTTGCTCCATCCCATTCCATTCCATTTCATTTCTCTCATCGAGTGAAAAAAAAGTGGAGTGGATGGGTGGAAAATAGCTCAATTAATAGCCAGTATTTTTTTCAATTACACTTCAAGCCCCCAGGTCTGCTCATATATTTGGGTCAGAGAAGATGTCCCTCCAACTTTTGCCCTTCCAGTGATTGTAAACGTGTGCACTCGGACCGTGCTAGACTAGGTAGGGAGTGAGGAGCAGAGCCAGCCTCTTGGGGTGTTGTACAGTAGACATTTCTGAGGTATGTTACTGTGGCTTGATGAGTTGCTGAATGCCTGGAAATTACAACAACAGAAAAAAAAGTACCCAAGAGTCAGGCATTTTTCTGCCCGGGCCATCTGTCAGATGCTGGACCACAGCTGAGGGAGCAGCAGGCGAACTACCGTGAGACCTCCACACAAGAGGAAATGAGCAGAAAGCTCAGGAATGCCTGCAAGTATTGTACATGTAGCAGCCTGCTAGCATATCAGAGGGGGGAAAAAGTGAAATTGTAATTTCACACAGAAAAGGAAGCTGGAACTTATCCGAGAAAAGTCTTATCCGAGAAAAGTTTAGGAGTTGAAAAGTACTTCTGTAATGTATTTTTTTTTTTTTTGCTAGCCAACTGTAAGACTGCTATTATTCTTCCACTTCCTGCAAGGCTTAACATGACTGTATGACATGTCTATATTCAAACTGACAATTACCAAAGTGCCTTCGGGCTCGAAGCTATGCGACAGTGTGGTGAAGACTCGTATGAAAAGTGCTTCGCTTGCAGGAGATTATAGCCATTGAGTGAATTACTGTAGCTTAGGAAGAATCTACATATTTCATTCGAATTATGTTGTACGAACAATACAGTAAATAAATAAATAAATGAAATGAAATTAATCATTAAGATCGCCAAACGATTAAAATCAAGGTAATTGCTTTCCTCCTTCTCAGAGTGGCGTAAGTGAGTCTGTTAATGGTTTTTAAATTTTTATTTAATTTTATTGAATTTAATAGAAGTAGTTATGAATACAGTGCCGTAAAATTACTGACTGTGACGTTCTACAGTAACTAATTATTACTTGTAGTACTATTAAAAGTGTTAAGCCACAACTCATTTCTTCATATTTTGTTTCCAAAGAGCCAGACCTTCTTGTGTTTTTAATGTAGCCTTGAGGAATAGTTCTCCAGGCTTCCTGAAGGACTTTTTGGCTCTCATTTTCAGTCCAGTCCCAGTACTAGTGCAGACACATGAATCATTCAGGCATTAAAATAAAAATAAAAATCTAAGAAAAATGGCATGAACTTATGGCATGAACCAGTGAGAAACAGGTGCAGGTGATTAGGCCAGTGATTAGGGCAGGTGACCAGATAAGAGGGGAGATGAGGTTGCTGCTGAGGTGATTTTGCAGTCTATGGGATTAAAACATTTGTTCCCATAGCTTCAATTTAATCTGCATCATTGAATGTTATTAAAAATAAATACATAAAAAAAGAGGAGTGACTCAAAGCTTTTGCGCAGTGCTGTAGCTTAAAGGTCCCCTATTTTACTGTTTCTTTGACCATTTAACACAGATCTCAGAGCTCCCCAGAAGTGTGTCCTGTTGAGTCTCTCTAAAGTCTCCAATGTCTCTCCTCTCCAATGAGTCCTGTTTCACTCCTCCTCCAAATGTGCTGTTTCAGTGTCTGTGTGTGTAAATGAGCTAGTGCCGAGCCACGCCCCCACCAGAGAACAGCAGAGCTGAGCACCAATCCAGGGCGGGTAGCTTCTAATATCAAGTCACACTGAAAGGGAAATCGTCTTGTTTATTAAGCCATGGCCAATACAAAACTGCAAATAGTACAAAAAGCAGGGATTTTTTTTTCAGTGTTTACAACTGAAAATATAATTTTCCTTAATAAGTCACTTTTAAACTTGATCTGTCACAGTGTTAAACTCTAAAGCTAACGCAAAAATGGAAAGTCCTTGCGCTTCTTTGCCTTGTGTTTATTAGTAATTAGTGATTTTCTGTTAAACCGCTTTGTTATACTGTCTTTAGAGTGGACACCAAAGAAATCATTAAATGCAAAGATTTAAGCACTTTATGGAATTTCTTTCTTTATTATTATTATTATTAAATTGCAAATATTGGGTAAACTGTTATTAAATATGTAGTAAATTCACTCCAGATGTTTGAATCATTTTTAAATGGCAGTCTGTGAGCACAGTTAGTGACTGGAACTAAATATTTCCGTGCACAGTTTGGGTTTCATCAGCCATCAGCTTGTGTTTCCGACCACAATATTGCTGTTGGATGGGTATACACACACACACACACACACACATATATATATATATATATATATATATATATATATATATATATTTTTTTTTTTTTTTTTACACAGCAATGACATCGGTTAAAAATCACAAGTGTTTTTAATAGTGACAGATGTGCTACAGGTGCACACAGACACACATAGCCACCTGTAATTTTAAGATAAAATACGTGCACAAAAAATATTGATGAGGATGAGAATAACCAGGAACCATCCGATATGATATTATAAGAAAAAAAAGTTTTGTACTTTGGACTTTTAGTCTTTGTGCATTTAAATAAGACATATTAACCTGAAATACAAAGCATAAAATTTTACTTTTAATTTAATTCAAGAAAAACATTTTTTAAAAACTTTTACCAAGCAGAACATTTCTTTGCTACGTCATTCATCATAATTATTTATTCTAAACACATCTCGATCCTGCCACAGGGGATGCTGTGCTAACTGCCAGTGTGTGACTAGTTCAAAGTTCGCCTAATTCAGAGTGCGCCACCTGTTGGATTAGAGAAGAATGGCGATGTTTCACCACCTCAAATGCTAATAGTTTAGAAATATAATTAAAAAAATTATTTGGATGCATGATTTGGCACACAAAAGAATTGTGATATTTCACTGAAAATTTTTTCCCTGTCTCAAGTGTATTGTCCCAAAAGAATTGGGTGTCTTAATTATATAGTATGGGTCAAATGGTTGGACGCAAATTTGGATTTATTTTCTACATTCTAGAACAATGCTGGATTTTTGCAAAACTATTAAATACAGGTTACAAACATTATTATATATGTCATTAGGGTAATTGTCAGTTGTTATTTTAAGACATGAAGGTCAGCTGTTCTAGAATAGTTTTTGTAAGAATAGTATTGTCAAGTGCTTTTGCAAAACCCAGCAAGTACCATGATGAAACTGACGCTGATGACCATCCTAGGACACATAGCAGACACATCGTAATATCAACTCTTCAAAGGAGATTATTGCATATTTTGGATGACTTTAGCATTGGTTTTCAATGTACCATGTGCATGTGTGTGTGTGTGTGTGAAAGCCGCTGGTGTGTAACCATGTGTCCTGGAATGCCCTTGTAGTGACGCCTGCTTAATGTCAGCTCAAGCTGCTCGTATGTTTGTGTGAGAGGACATTTATATTTATAGAAATTCAAATAAGTGGATTCATCACACAAATGATGAATAATGTGCTTGTGTGTGCAGACCGAGCCGAAAGCTTGAGGACACGTGCTGTGCCGGCATTGTAAGAACCCCCATGGGCCATTTCACACACTGACGACACTGGAGGGAGAACACAGGAGCTAAGCTAAACCCGAATGAGGTATTCTGGGATTTACAACACATAAACACACAGTTCCGGTATTACTATCCTTTTGAGGACCTTCCACTACCATAATTATTAATGCAGATAATCTGTGACACCTAACTGGAATTGTAACTTTAACCTCAGTAATCAAAACATAAACCTTTTTCATTTTGACGTTTTTCAAATAGAATCTGCAGATTTCCTCATTGGAATCGCACAAATGTCCCCACATAGTTAAAACTTGTGTGGGCATTTGGTCCCCACCAAGATCTAAAAACATGCTTACACACAACTTGTGTGTCTTCTTGGTCTTAATCCTCCCTGGTTTCTCTGTTTTCCACATGACTCAGATGATTGTATGTTAAAATATTTAAAACACACATCTCACAGTGTAATGACTGATCTGACCTGCTAAGTGTGGTTCTTCTAATAAAGTGCCTTCCTGTTTATTATGTATGCATGTGCTCAATTCAGGCGAGGCGAGGCGAGTCATGATTGGGGTTTAACGAGAGCACCATGGCAGCACGGCACTCCGTCTCTGAGTTTGTGTAAAGAGTGTGCTCGTTAGAGCGCTAACCTTGTTGGCCTATCATCCCGAGCTGTGATTGGTGCAGCCGCGGTGCATGTCTGCCTGGCAACAGAGCGAGTGTTTACCAAACAACGTTACGCGCTCATGAGTACAGAGCTGCACTTTTACAAAACACCTCCAGGAAAATCCAGCCGCGCTCTTCCCGTGGCGAGGAAAAATGTGTTTTTATGATTCACACGTAGTGTGTAGAGGAAAACAGACCGAGTACACTCTCTGACACGCATACAGGCTCCGACACACACACATCAACATAACGGAGTGTGGTTGTTAAACGCTCCAGGCAAGTCCACGATCAACAGCCTGTTATCCGGTAATGTGTTCATGCATGAGGGATGTACATATCCATGAAACAGTTACTCTTGAGAAACGTCCATTTAATCCATTCTTTTACAAACATTAGAGAAAATGAAATGAGGCTAGTGCAAAGGTATTAGGCTTGGAAATCCGTATACCCTTAAGATAAAAAGAAAAAGCTAAAATTGAAAAAAGTCTCATTTATTAAAAGAGGATATTTAGAGAGCCTCAGGCACTGAGCAGTTAGCACTGTTACCTCTCACCTCCAGGTTTTAGGGCGCGGATCTTGCCGCTAGTGTGTGTTTATGAAGTTTGCCTGTTCTAGCTGTGCTTTGCTGGTTTCTTCCAGGTACTCCAGCTTCCCCTGCAGTCCGAAGAACTCAGTGGTAGGCTGAGTGGCAATTCCAATTTGCCTGCAGAGTATGATTAAATATTTTGGCACCCCACCTAGGCGCTTTGTGCCTTAAAGCTTCATCATTTAAGTTCCAGGAAGTATGGGAAAGGAATGAATGAAAATACGTACTTCATTACTTTTAGTCCATTCACTGAAATTCATACATTTGTTTTGGTTCGATTGCGCAAAATTGATCAAACCAAAATAAGGTCTAAAAATATAGTTGTGACATTTTTTTTTTCATGTATTATTCTAAAATCTAGCAATTGAAAAAGATATACCAGAACTGCAAAGAAGATATGTTAGCAAGTACAATATATTGAATATGAGCAAAAGCAAAATATTTCTCTTTATTATATTTTAAATGTGTGTAAAGATATTTTTAGGCGGCTTTAAAGCTTAAAAGTGTTTCTATTGGCGTATAATTTCACTTATTTCAACCTTTTCTTTTTCTTTTTTTTTTGATTTAATACATAAAACGTCTAAATTGTTCCATTTTTTCCCAACATACCTTTTATAATATTTTGAAAGTTTTCTTCAATTGAAGATATATTGTTAAAAAGGTGATTGTTGTTCTTCTTCTTTTAAATCTAGAGCTCATGGGGATACAGAAATGGCACACGAGAGGTACCATGATATTTCTTTATGCTAAGGAAGACCTTCAGACACAAACAATATGTATTACAGTGTATTCAAAGTTCATAATTAAACAATGTGCACAAAATAAACTATTTGCATTAACCACATATCTATCATTAAAGGGTCTTATTGTGCATTGTGCAGTGTTATTGCACAATTCATTTGTTCATTTTCTATACCGCTTATCCTGTACACGGTCATGGGGGCTTAGAGCCTATCCCAGAGCCTTTGGACATGAAGCGGGGTACACCCTTCAGTGGACACTCATTCACCCACTACGGACAATTTGGGGACTTATATTGCCCTACTCTGCATGTCTTTGAACTGTTCTCTTTTAAAAAGACTTGGTTTGTTGCTCCTCCTTTGATGTTGAGTATATCTGGCGACAAGTTCCATAATTTCTACACAATGGTGGTTTTTACCGAGCCCTCAGTTAGCCCGATGCCCAACCCTCCTCCTTTCTCAGTCAGGCTTTGGGACAGCGCTGACGGAGTGATTTCATATGGACGTAGGGTTAAGGGCCCAACAGTGGCAGACCAGCAGTGTTTGGGCTCGTATCCACACCCCATCCGTCATCTATCCAAACTCTCAACACGTTATCCATTTGTCCAGTCATCAGATTATTACGGTTTTCATTTTTTTATAAGGCTGAGCAGCTGAGGTGGTTTAACTTCATGAGGAAATATAGACATACTGAGCTAGTTATTACTGAATATTGGTGTTTAGTGTGTTTGGCGCGTCCTGTGTCTTGGTCATTAATCTTTGAGAGCTGTGTGATTAATTATGTGTAGTTGTAGCATTTCCTCTTCCCCTCCGTCTGGGTGTTGAGCGGTCAGGGTGAGTGAATGTCAAGGCTGCCCCCTGCTGTGTGTGGGTGTTGGGTTGTGGGGGCGGGTTTGCACCTCGGACAGAGGAAATGTTCACGGTAATGATGTGAAGTTTGCAGTATATGTCTGTAGTCTGGCGTCTTGGGTGATCAGGAGGCGTATGAACATATGTGCCGATGATTTCAGCGGTTCTGTCTCTCTGATTTTACTCTGCCAGAGGGGCTTAAGTACAGTCTCTTCTTTAGCGAAAGGCCAGTGGCCTCTGAAGGTGTGTGGTGAAGCATAGCAATTAATCACACTGCTGCGGCTTCTCTTCTTGCTCTCTTGAGGTTTTCTCTGAAGCATAAGGCTTCGGTGTGTTTGTTTTCTCATTGCCTACACTGGGTAGGACAAGACTGATGCTTTTCTTTTCCTTATTTACTGTTGCACTCAGCCATCGGTTTGTGTCCTTCCTGGGTTTAGTGCACATTCTGAATTAACATTCGTATGGAGGTGGTAAAAGAACCCAAATTCTTTACTCAGGTAAAGTGCCACAACACTGGGTTTTAAGTACAGCTTCAAACTCTTCACTTTAATTAAAGTTGAAAGATATAAACTCCTACATAGCGTAGGAAAGTAAATGCGAGAAAGAATCGAGAGAGAGAGAGAGAGAGAGAGAGAGAGAGAGAGAGAAGTGTCTGCTTCAGCTCACAGACTCATTTTATTTACTCTACTTGTAAATGAATGTCTTTTTCACCAAACAACTGGGGAACATGGGAAAACCCTGCTGTAGGCTAACAATAGCTATATTTCCAATATCATAAATATTTGATCTCGTAGTGTAATAGCTCTGACAAATCCACCTAACTGAATTCTAGTAGTTACACCATATGGCCAAAAGTATTTGGACACCAACTATCCAGCCCAAATGTCTTGTCCCTTTCGTTGTTATAATATTCTCCACTCTTCTAAGAAAGCTTCCTACTAGTTTTTGTGAGTGTGGCTTTGGGGATTTGGCTCTGTGCAGGCCACCCGACTACTTCCACATCAACCTTGCCTTTATGGGCCTCACTTTGTGCCCATTATTATGCTGCAACCCGTTTGGGCCTCTTAGCTCCTGTGAAGGCAGATTGTACTTCTACGGCATACAAAGGCATTCTAGAGAGTTGTGAGATTACGACTTTGTGGCAACAGTTTTAAGAAAAAGCATATGGCGTGATGGTCAGGAGGGTGCTCACATACTTTTGACCATGTCGTGTATCTGTCACAATATAGGCTGCCCTGGTAAATATGAAGTGTGTGTGTGTGTGTGTGTGTGTGTGTGTGTGTGTGTGTGTGTGTGTGTGTATTCATGCTGTTATATCTGTAAGGAATTCAGATGAACCTGTGTGATTTTAAAGGAATTTCTCAAACGTTTGTCCAAATGTTGGGGTGATGTTCGGTAACAGTACAGATTTTGGGATAACTTTGGGTATCAGGCTGTTTCTGAAAGCTAGAATTACTTCAATAAAATGACATCTGAAAGGTGGTGACTGTTTGATGACGGGGTAATGAGTGCCAGTGAAACAGTGTTGCAAAAATGACTTTAAACTGATGGCCTGAGCAGGATTTGAACTCTGGTCACTGTGGTAGGAATCCTGAATGCTTACCACTGAACCGCAAGGGAACATACTGTTGATGCTCCAAAATGTGTGTACATAACTACGAGCGCCACAAACACCATATTACAGTACAGTAATTTGGGAGCTAAGATGCACCTCGTGATAATATAAAAAAATATATATACATGTATATTTTAACGAAGAGGTCAAATGAGATGCGTACACTGCATGCAGGAAGCTGGTCTGCTGTTCTGTTCTCTAATCCAATTCTAAACCCGGTTAGAATCTTACTGGACCATGGGTGTGGTCAGACGGTGTTCGAATGGATATTAAGCGGAATAAATTCTCCAAATAATGGTACAAATTTTGTTGTTATGACGTCGTGTTGACGTTTTGTTTGGGATGTTATCTCAACGTCATTTTAGCAAAGTCATTCTAATTTTCAATAACAACCTTGCCCGATGTTGGACGTCACCGCAGAGTCCTACAACTACGCTTAAATGCAACGCAATCGAGTTTGAATCAAATGAGTTTTTTTTCTTTTTCAGTTTTTGTTAATGGATGACAAGTTTCATTTGGTCTGTAGCTATGTTTAAATGTAAATCACTTCATGTTGGTGCATCTGTAGATACACCACCTGCCGCACCATACACATTGGTAAATCGATTTTTACTAGTTCGATTAATCTGTGTACACAGAATTAGGAACACTTAGGTCATTTGGAAATACAGATGACGCCGAGCGAAATAGCCAGATTTGAGTAATTAGGTTTATGACCGTCTCAGTGACTTGACCTTGTGTCAAGGTCGCAGAACACACTGGGTTACGTTAAAAACTTTGTTAGAAGGAGATTATACTGTCTTCTTCTTAGTGTGTATTAATACACTTAACTTGCTACGTAGCTTAAGAATATCTTAGCTAACAGTTCTTACCGTCGCTTATTAGGTTTCTTGCACACTTCCCATTGGGGCTAGTGATGACTTCCATGTACAGATATGCAAAAATGCCTTGTGTACAGTAACATAAGGGACTACTGTATTTCCAGTCTCTGCATTCGGAATCTTTAATCTGCTGAAGTACTAAAGGAGTCATCATGCAATAATATAAAAATACATGTTTACCACAATCTCTTTTTGGCAACTCGGAACGACTTATGGGGAAATTTATGACTAGGACCTTGATGTGCACTGTGCTTATTTTAGCTTTCAGCAAGCCATCTATTAACTCATAACTCAGAACTAATTTGGACGCCTCTGTCTTTTTTTGCACTGTCCACCTGCCCTTTTAAGATCGAGATCTCATTTATAGTTTATGGAAAGCACCCGGTGGGCCTTTAAGAGCTCTGTTACTCCAGACATGAGGGATGTGTGTGCATGTGTAGGCCTCAGTGAGTGTGTTAGGACAGCGGTGCTATTCTTGGCTGGCTGAGGGAAGTCTTGGCTCTCTGATGCATGGGAAAAGTGTTCTTGGCAAGCAGAGCACTGGCATTCCATTGTGGCTCACTCTTTCTCTCCTTCTCCACTTAAAGCCATGTGGATGCTCACGGCTCGGAGCAAAACGCTGGAGAGAGAGAAGAGAGAGAGAGAATGCTGTTGTACCGCTGTCTTTTTAACTTGGGAACCCTTAGTCACACATTTACACATCATACTTTCTCAGGCAGTAAAACAGACACTTGTTTTGTATCCCTGGGCCAGTCAGTGGTGTTCTTGTGTTCTCCTGGAATAAGACCTCAGACTTTCAGGTATCCCTGGGGTTACATTGCTTCCATGACCACTTTTCATAGCACGTCACTTCTGTTCATAGGCAGTGTTTGCTAGCAGTAGGTTCTGGACTACTGACTAGGGACTACTGACTTCAGAGAAAGTACAGGTTTGAAAGGAATAATGTCAATGTTGATCCCTTAAGCATGAGTGTGTTTTGAGGTCTGGGAACACCCATTCACAGTTACTGTGGCTGGGTTATGGAAAAAAGAATGGCTGGCTTTTGGCTGGAATGTTTTTTCTTATTATTACACAGAGATGAGGAAGAATCTATTCAGTCATGGATACTTACAAATCGAATCGACACATGGGTATCATGATAATATTGCATTGGGATCCCTGGTTATTCCAAATCCAAGTATTACAGGAATAATTTGGCACATCTTCTTTAAAACCATAAATATTAATTAATTAATTCCATCCTTCATTCATACCGCTTATCCTGTAAACAGGATTGCAGGGACTTGAAGCCTATCCCAGGAGACTTTGGGCACAAGGCAACTCTCTCACAGGCACACACACACACACACACACACACACACACACACACACACACACACACACACACACTATGGGCAACTCCAGTTAACCCAATCTGCATGTCCTTGGGAGAAAACCGGAGAACCCGGAGGAAACCCCCAAGCACAGGGAGAACATGCAAATTCCATGCACACAGAAGCGAGGCAGAAATCAACCCTGGAGGTGCACCTTGCCGCTAGCGACATTTTATATATATAAACATACTATTGGGGGAGTCTACCTAAAGATGTCTAAATTCTTGCCAGTTATGTGTGCCTTCCTCACACGCAGAATGTTAGGCTTTCAGTTTATTAATATTCCAGAGCAAAACCTAATAATAAACCTAATTATTAAAAAAATAAAAAACTGGATTAGGGTATAAACCTAATCCAGTGGTTCTCAACCCTGGTCCTCCAGAACACACCAGCCCTGCACATTTTAGTATCTTCTCATCTTCCATTACACCTGATTTAACTAATCAGCTAATTAACAGCCTTTTCTTAATTAACGTGTGAAATAGAGCAGGTAAAATATTGCAATATGCAGGTGATCCCACAGGACCAAGGTTAAGAACTACTAGCCTTATCCACTCAGGCTGTAATCAAATATCACCTGTCAAAATGATGCTGTCTTTCTCCCTTTTCACTCCAAAATGTTAAAAATGTAGAATTGTAGAATTTATTACTTACAATAATATTAAGTTTTATTTATAGTTTTTTCTACTTAAAAATAATTGCACATAATAATAATAATAATAATAATAATAATAATAATAATAATAATTGTCATGTTGTAGCATGATGCAGTAGCTGGTTTATTTTAATAGCTTTAAGAACTATAATTAGCAATTTTCCATATTTCTAATACATTTTTAAAATATAGATATTGATAATGTAATCTTGAGCTTTAGCCGATACAGATACTTGTGCATTTTTTTCCTATGAAATCTACTGAGCTTTAAAATTATTTTAAATACCTAAAACAAAACAGTAAAAAGCACATAGTACATATTAAGTATAAATTCAATTTAGAAATCAATCCTAAGAATAAATGCAAGCAAGTTACTTTGTATAGAAATATTTACAGTATGGTTTGAAAAAATCCTTTCAAAATACAATTCAACTTTCCCCCCATTTATTACAAGGTCAGATCAACTATTTTTCTCCCTCCAATATTTAATCCAGACTGCTACCCGTTCTGTGTATTGGCTCGGTGCCATGTGTAATAGTGGTGAAATAATTGCCCCTAATGTTTGATGTCATATTAGTTGGAAGTTATTTATGAATGGTTACAAGCTGACTTATCTGTTAAAATCATAGTAAGGATCTGGAGTACTTCTGGATGAAATGGAATATGTTGTTGAGACATAATATACAACTGGGTTTGTAAATCTGTCCAGCGTGTTGATGTACAGTAAAAAGACATCAGATCAACATCAAACAAGATGTTTGTCTTTTAAAAGTGGTTGACTTCAGATTTGAGATTAATATGCTGATTGTGCTGGTGTTCAGAAAGGCAGGAACTCAGAACTGTCCTGTGGTTTCCAGCTTCAGATCTGCACTTCCTGCTGTGAACGGACCACCCAGAGCACATCAGTGAATCGGAATTTCCTCTGAAGTCAGTGGCAGGCCTCTAGCTCTCAGAGTGATGTGGCTTTGCACCTTGATCCACCTCCTATTTGGCAATGCTGAAAAAATATTAAACATCTATTGGAAAGTGAATTAATGTTTTCCAGGCTGCTGTTAGACATGAAGCAGTGAGGCTCTTGGCTTTGGTGAGATAACTGTAACAGTAAGGCTTTACTAATATTTTACACCTTAGCTACAGGAAGAATCCAAAAAACTGCTTAAAAAAACTTTTATCTGCATAATATACTAATAGAAAGAGTCATTTTTTTAATGCTTTCTGAATGTTTTATTGTATTTATAATGGCTCCCTGGTTCGATCCTCACTGCCTGTGAGGGGATCTCCAATTTCCTCCTACCTCCAAAAACTTCCCTAGGCAAATCAGAGCTTTATATTAATGCCGTCTTCCCAATACATTATTGTTTCTTTGGTACTAACTTGCACAGGGACATTTGTGACAGATGATTATTGATAGAATGAAGCGTTCTGTAAGGAGACATTTATTTAAGGAATATCTTCCTGAGACTTGTCATGAAATTTCTTGTGAATGAAAGCTTAAAAGAATTGGCATTATACAGAAAACTTCAAGTTCAATACAGACTCTTAATTGTAATAAAACAACAATGTTGGTGTCAGTCTTTCGGCTGCTCCTGCCGATAGGTCGCCACAGTGGACCATCAATCCGCACAACGACTTGGCACAGGAGTTCCTGGGAGCAGCAACATCAGATTTTTCACTGCCATTGTATGCGCTTATGATTTCAAAGCCTTGTTCTTAGAAAACACATTAAGCGCTGTATTATCCCTGCAAACAGTCGCTGCGGGTGAGGAGTCGCATGCTTGCCTTGTGGAAGGTGACACTGTGACCTTCGGTAGGTGTAGTGGGGCTGTCAGAGGGACCTGCTGAGTAAGGAACGTGTATACACACACACACACACACACACACACACACACACACACACCATTTCTCACTTTACACACTCATCTAACCTGCTCAAAACCTCTGCATTTATATTTGAGTATGAGGATTTATTTGGGGCTTTCAAGTCTTGTGGAACCATTTAACAGAACGAATAATGCATACCTTTTTATTTACAGACATGTTCAAAAGTTAGTACCCCCTCTTTTTCTATTTTTCCTTGTGCAAAAACATAATAATGAAATGAAATAATGTCTTTAAGAACAATGAAGAAAAATAGAACATGTTAAGTAAATAATGTTGTATAAATAATGGTACAGTGGAAAAAGTTGTTTGGATTAGCTTTATACTGAGACCTGCTACAATCAGATGATTTTTATTGTTTTTGCACAAAATAAAAACTGAATTAAAAGAGGGGGCACTAACTTTTGAAAACGACTGTATATGTAATAAATCAGGTTTTTACCACTTCGATGCCATCAATTGTAAATAGACATTCAACTTAACAATAGTATGAGAAGGTGGTTCAGAGGTTAAAAATCTGAGGTGATGGCCGGGATTTGTGAAAAAACCCAGGTGCTATAGCTGCATCACATGCTTGACCGTAAGTCAGGATTGAAAGTAGTGTTAATTTTGCAGCTATTTTCAATTTTAGTCTTAGTCCCGGGATAAACGCCTGATAGTTTTTTTATCATATTTATAAAATTATGCTATTGTGTGGAATATGATTTATTAAAACATGTTTCATTAATTAAATATTAAATTAATGATTTTAGCCTCCGTTTAACTATGAAATAAAATAAAATACATCACAATATAATTATGTTATCACGTGGTAACATAATTACCACAGAGAGGCTGTAAAACTGGGCGATTTTATGGTAAACCTTGATGCTCGGCTACTACACATCGGCTTTTTTTAAAGAAAATGTATGAGGCGCCGTATACGGCTTAAATCAAACTTCACTCATGTACACAACACATGAAACACTGGCATACACATATATGAAACAGTCACACATACATACATCTATTACTAACTGCTCAAACAACTACATACAGTAGGAAATGCGCGCGCGCACAGCCATGAGTATGTCTGAGTGGAGTTTGAATTTAAGCGCTCGCGAACTACTCCTGATACAGCGCGCGCCGTGACTCGGGAAGCACTACTGCGCGTGCCATAATGAATGAAAACCGTATCGCAGCGGACGAAATGTGGACGAAAATAAAGACAGATTAGTTTTTTTTTATTTTTTATTATCACATTTTAGTCGTCTTTTTTCGTCAACGATATTACCTGCTGATTTCGTCACTGTCACTGTTCATTGACATCCGTGACGTCTCGTCAAGGAATATTTTTTGACGAAATTAACACTGATTGAGAGTCAATCCTGAAATGTGCTGTATGTTAAGAGAAATTAGTTTGAGGTTTGTTGTAACCAGTAGTGCATAAAGGAACGTAGACCAAAACTTTGCACAGTGTACACACACACACACACTGTCCATCATCAGAAACGTGATCCCACATCAACAGAAAATACTGCATCCACAATCAGGACGTGTCAAGACGTTAATGTTTTACCAGGTGGCTTTGTTCTAATCTAACTGAACGCTGTCACTGTTCCATGTAGGAGTTGGACAGGAGATGAATCAGCATTGTTGAAATCAGCATTTCTTAAATCTTCACCTTTTATACAGTACCGCTTATCCTGTGTACAGGGTCACAGGTGCCTGAAGCCTATTACAAGTGACTTAGGACAGGAGGTGGGGAATTTCTTAAAATCATTTTATTAAATAAAAAAAAAAACAGCCTACCTATCAGCAACAACCATATCATGGTCAAATTCATGTTTAATGATTTTATGCACTGCATTCCCTTTCACGTGATGAGTTGCCTACTGGCTAATTGCATGAATGAGCTGGTGTTCCTAATAAAGTGGCCAGTGCATGTAAACAGTTTATTGACTGAACATATGAGTGATTTGACATGTTCTAAGAGCAAAGACTTCTTCTTATTTATGAATCCAGCTCTTAGATCGACCTAAAGTTCAGCCTGTGAGCTGTAGCTCTGAGCATGACCCGGTCCAGAGCAGTCATCTTTCACCCTTCTTTCTCTCTCTCGCTCTGTCTTTCTTTCTTTCTGCTCTAGGTCGTAGAGTTCTCATGCTATCGGATTTCATGCTGTTTATAGAGAAGATGGCTGGCGGGGGGTTGGAAAGGGTGGCCTGCTATTCTCCAGTGTTTATTAGCTCAGTGTTATCTAAATGTTTGATTTGCCACGAATGAACGATCACATGAAAAGGCTCCCATGATACCAAATAATCCTCACCATTAGTTCATCTTGTCTTATCTGCTGAAGATGCCTTATTTAAGATTTAAGCCTGTATGGTCAGTTGTCATGGAACGGACTCGTACTGAAACGATAGAGGTTTTTAAATAGATTTGCAAATCCAGATAAATGATTTGCGTCAGTAGGCAGTGAACTGTGATGAAAAGAAGAAAAAAAAACCCTAGTCAACATTTCTAGAAATTATCGAGTGTATTTGATTGAACCGGCAGCGTATGCATTAGTCAGCCACGCAGGGGTTATAGAGGGCTATTGTGGAGCGCAGCGGTGTCCTTAAAGCAATTCCCACAGTCTGCCCGCTGCTTTGTCTGGCCTGCTGCAGCCCAAGAGAGCCACAATGGAGGCAAGCAAGGCCACATGGAGCGCAGTCTCGTATTCACCTATCCACCCACAATGAGGTGAGCGAGTGCTCACGGCCCTCTGCTGCCTTTCGATTTCGGACACATCAAGAACCCCACAGCATGTACCTAGGTTCCAGCGATATCCCACGCCGTGTGGGGGCTTTTCGTGATGTTTCAGACTGGGTGTTTATGTGTGCGCTTGCTTACCTTGACGTTCACGCTAGCAAGCGACACGCAAGCATCAACTTTGAACTTTCTTCATGTACATATACAACACAGAGCTGCAGTTTTATCAACAGTATAAACAGAAAAAAAGTATAACCTTGGGTTCATCCTGTCCTTTCATTTAATCACTATAGAGACATTACTAAGAAGAAAAATAAAGGCTTTGTTGGTTCTGGCGAGTAGCTAGTGCAGTTAGTTTGCTTTGCTAATGTGATAGCAAAGCTATCATAGCATTTTAAATAAAGGGATGCTGTGGACATTTTCCTGTCAGAGTGAAACAAGCGACAGCAGTAGCAGACACTACAAGCCTGAGCAACAAAACCGACTTCTCGCTTGCTAGCGTGAATTAAAGGACCACTTTTGTGACTTCTGCATTCAGTGCCAGCACTTTGTTTCTGTCCCGTTGTGACCCGGTGATGAGGACTGAAGTGGGCTGTACTGTTTGAGGGAGCCAGGGTCAAGAATCTGTTCGGTCAAGCAGGATTCGGAGCAGGACAGGACTGGAGGAGGCATACGGTACTGTAAGTCACCATGAAGAAGATGTCACATTGTGAATGGTATCTTTAAGTGGCTTCATAGCACTAATAATGAAAGGTTCATCAAACTGTAGTGGGCATGTTTTTATATCTTGGTCATGAACAAATGTGCTCACAGCGATAGACATTACCTGAAGGTTTATCTTAATCTTGTGGAGACACAAAATAAAAAAAAATAAAAAAACTTCCATATTGTAGGTACAGGACTTATTATTTGCATTAACATATTAATTATGTAAATGAAAGTTCTTAGGATAGTAAGGCAAACGTGTGTGTTTGCAAGTTGGCTGACACAAGGGACCTCCCTCCCTCCCTCGCATTCATTTATAGTTGCACCCTCAGACTTGGCTTGGAAAGAACAAGAGAAAGAGAGAGAGGGAAACCAAGTTTGTGTGTGACGGAGAAAGATGAAGAAAGTGTGACAGCACTGAGGTGCTGTTAGGTTGGGGCTGCTTCAATTCTCACTTCTTCCCTCACAGGGCTGTATTCAGCTTGAAGCAGCATAGCACACACACACACACACACACACACACACACACACACACACACACAACACAACTTCTCAGGAATGTACATCACACACACACACACACACACACACACACACACACACACACACACACACACAACACACACACACACACACACACACACAGGCTCATACACTTTTTCTCACCCACACAGAAATGCAATAAACTCTCACACACTGTTTCTTATAATAAAGTAATGAAGTGCTCAGGCACACTCCCTCATGTCATAATGTGCTGTTTCCCAGGGCAGCACATTATAACATGCATAAAGTTAATCTGCAGCCATTCATCTCCCAGCATGCCTCAGTGTGTGGTCATTACTGTGGGCATTAAAGCCTTTAGGCATTCTGGGTACTGCTGGGCCACTGTTTGTCTGCTCACACAGCGAGTGAGCGTTTTGCTTCTGTCAGAGCTATACGTATGATGCATAGGCAGGGAGCCCCCATCCCCCCCTGACTCATTTCCCATCATGCCTAACTTTATGGATTTGATAACTATGAGTAGAGTGTATGATGATAGTATGCATGTCTGGAAGTGGGGGTGGTGTGTTCGCGATTATGATAGTTACGGTGATTTGACATAGGCAGTGATTCATATATGTGTCAAGTCAAGTCAAGTCAATTTTATTTATATAGCGCTTTTAACAATTGACATTGTCGCAAAGCAGCTTTACACAATAAAAAGAAGTAAGTCTGTATGCAATGTGTATGAATCAAAATGATAAGATTGTCCCTGATGAGCAAGCCGAGGGCGACGGTGGCAAGGAAAAACTCCCTGGGATGGTAATAGGAAGAAACCTTGAGAGGAACCAGACTCAACAGGGAACCCATCCTCATCTGGGTGATAACGGATAGCAGGGATTGATCAACTTAATAATGTGTACTGGAAGTTCAGTGTAACAGGAGATGTGTTAAAATTAAAAGGAGTCCAGTTTGTTCCGACCAGTTAGACGGGTCCAGAGGGAAGAGGGGTCTGGATCACTGGTAACTCAGGAGCGAACATGTATAGCTCGACAGAGAGACAGAGAGAGGGACAGGAGAGAGGAGAGAGCAGAAAAGGAGAGAACAGAAAATAAGGAGAGATGGCAGTTAGGTATGGTCACAGTCAACATGTATAAGATGAATGTATATTAGTGCAAAGTGCAAGCAGGGACTCCGGCAGGACTAACTATAACAGCATAACTAAAAGGGAGATCCAGAAGGAAACACAAACATGAGGGCTCCCTGAGATGTAAAGCAACCAATCACCTCACCGTCAATGTGTGCATGCTATATCCTCATAAAATGAGTTTGTTACGTAAACAACCAGTTTTTACATTGTATCTTTAGGAACTTTGCAGCCTGTCACAGTAAAAATTTGTTCCCATTTATTTTAATTTATTCTATTGTATATAATGGAATTTCATTTAATATGAAGAAATGCGGGGTGGCTCATGACTTTTGCACAGTACTGTATGTACAATTTTTAAGTGTAAAGAAGACGTCATAGGCATCCATTTGTTTATTTCTACTAATCAAAGACATTCCCCCTGGCCCGAGTTTTGCACACAGACCCCAGGGGCTTTTGAAGTCGTTCTGGTAAAGTCTACGCACATGGTATCTGTTTGTCTACATTCCCAGGCAGTTATTTTCAGTCATACAACACTTGGGTCAATAAGTATTTAGACCGTCATACAATTTAAAACATCTTGGCTCTGAATACCACCTCAACGGATTCGGAATAAAGCAATCAAGATGTGATTGAAGTGTAGACTTTCAGCTACCATGTGAATAGACTTTTCTAGGAAGACTTTAAAAGCCCATAAGGGTCGGTGTGCAAAGGTAATTGGACAGCTGACTGATTAAACAATTTGATTCTTAGGTATTTCATAACAAATGATGGACATAAAAGATCTGGTGTTGATTTTAGGTGTTGAATTTGTGATTGGTAGCTGATCATGGGAACTCCAAGAGTAAAGGAGGACATCATTGGGGTGAAAAAATAACAGAATTCACTGGGAGGACCACAGAAAACAATTCAGCTGAATAATTATAAATCAGTGGTCATGGGGTACAGAGAGAAAATGACCAAAAATTATGTCACCGTCCAAATACTTATGGACTGGATGCATAGTGATAATACACTAAACATCACCAAAACATAATTGCACATAATTACGCATAATTGCAACACATAATTCCACTCTGACTTTTAATGAGAGCATTTCTGTGAAGTCATGCACATTTAATTGACTTTTATCCAAGGATTTGATTTGTACCTATTTAGTGGAGTGTTTATACTGTATGCTTGTGTCAGATGTTAGAATAATATATATATTCTAATATATATATATATATAATTTTCTATATATATAGAAAAATATATATATATAGCTGTCGATTTAGTGAACCCAGTCGAACCCAGCGTGTTCTGCTATTGGAGTCTGAGTCTCAAAGTATGGCCTGTTGTGCATTATAAGTGGCTTTTCCACACACTATGGTTGTAAAACGTTGTCATTTGAGTTACTGTAGTGTTTCTGTCAGCTCAGACCAGTCTGGCAATCCTCCTCTGATCTCTCTCATCAGCGTAGTGTTTTCCTTGTTGCTCGCTAGATGTTTTTTGGTTTTTACACCAATCCCTGTGAACTCTAGCGACTGCTACAGTATGTGTGAAAATCGCAGGGGATCAGCAGTTTCTAAAATACTCCAACCAGCCCATCTGCCATGGTGAAAGTCATTCAGATCACCTTCGTCCCATTCTGATGTTTGATGAAAGCACTAAATAAAGCTCTTGTATTTGCAGATGAATGATTTTGTGCACTGCACTGCTGATACATGATTGGAATTGCATAAATGAGCAATAGGGTGCAAATAAACAAGGCGTGGAGAAAAATATACCATATTTGATGTAGTTTTTATTCCAAGAATAGCACAAGGGTAATTAAACTAAAAAGTAAATCGCAAATGCGCTCTAGAGGCATTCGATTTTACTCTGTCAGCCAGGGTGGGTTATGGGCTCCAATCAGCCATAACATACTGTAGGTTTTGGGTTTCTCTTGTTCCTCTGGCACTTTGAGCTGTGGCTCTCCAGGGCCTCTTGGGTGTCTGGCACCAGGACATTGGAACAGGACAGCGGGATTGTTTGCCCGGAACATACCATGGGTTTAATGGGGACGTGCAGAGGTTGGAGACCAGGTCGAAGGCCTTGAGCTCTCTGCCTGTTGGGCTCCATGTACAGTATGGTGAGCAGTGGGGCCTTTCTGTCATGGGCAGCATTGATTACTTCACTGATTTGTGCTGCATAGGCTTTTCTTTTAGATTGGACTGGACAGGCTAGCCTTTGGTCCCCGCGGGCGTAGATGGTCACTGGGTACCCCATGATCCTGTCAGTGTATATTTGGTGATCAACGTTGTTCATTTCACCTGCCGTTGACATTATTACGTCTGATCAGTGTATATTATTAGATAGTTGTATTCGGGAGTAAATTATGATTGATTATGGGTCCACTAAATATTTTGTTAAAATCCGTAGACTAAAATAATGACCTGGTTTACTGCACAGCTCTGCGTGTTATTATATAAGGGCATGGTATTGAAAGAAGTTGAGAAAGAAATGTGGAGAGAGAGAAAAGTTAAGCAGGAAAAAGCGATCATGTGAGTGTGAGAGGGAAAAACATACAGCTAAAGTGTTGTAGGCAGCGCTTCTGAAGTGTGTGTGTGTGTATGTGTGTGTGTGCGTGTGGGAAGCCTGAAGAGCTTCAGCAGGTGGTCTGGGAGATTGGAGCTGTGCACTGAGGGAGTCAGAGCTACTCATATGGGTAGTAAGATTCCGGCGATTCTGACAAACAAAATCTACTTTGAATACTTCGGTCTCAAGATTATTAACTTGTTTGATTGTTAGGCATTTTCAGGATTGTGTCTGATTATTGAGCTGATTTTGGGTTGAAATCCTTCTCTGATTCCTGCTGTTCCTGTCATCACTCAGCTTTTACGTTTTTGTTTCGATTGTCCTTATTTTTCCTTCTCCCTTTTTCTGCCTTTTCAATCCAAACACATCGAACCTAAATAAATTATCCTAAAGGTCCAGAAAAAGCGGCCATGGCTAATTGGCTGCCATGGCAACAGACGAGCTCTCCCTTGCTGCTTGTTTTTGTCGTTGGTTGCACTTGTGTAAACGGCACATGCTCCTCCTCCTCCGTACGTTTCATTCCCTACACGCATGCACACAGCCTCGCAGACTTCCCATGCTGAAGTGAAAAGTGCTCGGGGGATTTCTCTGCCTGATGCATGCCTGGTTTCATCATGCAACCCTTTTTTGGCCTGCTCTGTCACATGATACTATAATTACACTAATATAAGCATCAATGCTTTTATTAGCTTTATAATAACAGGCTGGTTCTGGGCATGTTGATGGAGGAAAAGCTTGCTCTTTGGAAGTGTCTGCAAGAACTAGGCCACAAATTTAGGGTTTCTGGAAACTCATTACACTTGTGTTTTACGTTGTGTATATAAAGGGATGCTGCTTCTGTTCATACCATTTAGATATACTATATATATCTATATAGACTATATAGAATAGATATTATATTATATATTATATTAGAGACATAGATACAGTAGCTCATGATGTAGTTCTGCAAAGCTGCTTAGATGACATGTGATTGCGCCGCTGTAATCTAAAATAAAAGTTTTGTTTTTATTTACGGTTTCTCAAAGAGCGAGACTTTGGACCAAAATTTTGTTTGATTTTACACATCGTTTAGTCACCATAAAGTCAAAAGGCGAGTGAGTGAGTACTCACTGAGTGTTGTTCAGTTGCATTCAGGCTGATTTGGAGATTTCAGCGGGCATACGATGCTGGGGTAGCTTTAAAAAGTATGATTTTCTTAACTCATATTTTAAAGTAATGGGAACTTACTTGTAATGGTAGTGAGGAAAATGAGAAGAAAAATGCTTGATTTTGCTAAAAAGCATAAAGATTGGGCTTTGGCGCAACAGAAAAAGGTCACATGGGGTGATGAGTTAAGACTGAGCTTGAGATCTGAGTTTCAGATTGATGGGTACATCAGGATAAGAAGGCATGCACATAAAGCGATGAACCCCTCATGCATATTGCCCACTGTATAAGCCTCAGGAAGCAGTGTTATGATCTGGGGTTTCTTCAGCTGGTGAGGTCTCGGCTCAGCAATGTTACAGTATGCGACAAAAAATCAAGTCAGCTGACGACCTGAATGTACTGAATGACCAGATTATCACATTTATGTCGTTTTCCTTCTCATATTCCAGGACTCAAATTGCGGAAGAGTAGTTCTGAGAGCATGAGGGATCACTTCCACACAGGAATCGGCCACCATTGAAATCTTAAGAGTGTGTGACTTTTTTTGTTGGCCATACAGTCGCCGTTCCCATTTTCTCTAGAAAGGCACAGCTCTGAAGGCTGGGATTGTTCGAGGAAAAATACTGCTTGTGAAAATTTTCATCGCAGTTGCAATTCATCTATCAGGCAGTAGAGGGATCCACAAATTACAATCTGCTCTTTTAAAAAGAACGACCTTTGGAGAGCACTTAACTCTCGGAAGTGTTCGCTGCTGGAGTGGAAGCTTCACTAGTGCAGGTTCAGTCAGCGATACTTGCCTCTACTGTGTATATGTAAAGTACATAGTAGTGCTCAAGTGTAGGACATGTGCTAATAATGAGTGTGTCACTAATAAGGTTTTCTGACTAACAATAGTGTAATGCTATTTGTGTAGGTGCCAGAGCGCTCCTATAAAACCTACATGTGTGCACAAGGTTGTAGCTTGCAAAAAATGACATCTTAGCAAGTGAAATTAAAATCAAAGTCGAAATATCAAATATTTCCTATTGTAAGATTAACAGAAACTAATTATACATTTTTAGACACTTTAGTATTTGTAAGCTTTAAATGTATTTATTCAATTGGTACATAATTATATATAATGTACTCTATGCATATACATATTATTATATATTATATATCGTATACACACAGTAGAACAACAGAACCTTGGCATACAAATTTCATCCGTTCCAGAGGCGAGTTTCTGAGGCGAAATTTTGTATTGTGATACGAATTTTTGCATAAGAAATATCGTAAATGCAGATAATTGTCACGGGACAACCGGAGGCAAATCAGAAGACTAGCAGTTTGCCCGTGTAGCGTGGAGGATAAACCCAAACGCGGAAGCAGCGCGAGCAGGCAGGATAACCACGCGATTTATTCTTAGAACTCTCTCACACAGAGAGCAAGAGTTTACACAATTAAACCCGCGTTCTAACAACACACACTCAATCAGGAAAATGGCACAAAATGGTGAGTACTCACGAACTTGGAGAAATAGCGTCGGAGACGGCATTGGAAAACTCAATGACTGAGTGATGTGCGGCGCCATCTTGTTTCCTTTTATACTTCCTGAATCGCGACCGTACTACTTC
>JAAGKR010002581.1:2500-24443 GCA_011419295.1 Clarias macrocephalus | reverse complement strand
TCAATGACTGAGTGATGTGCGGCGCCATCTTGTTTCCTTTTATACTTCCTGAATCGCGACCGTACTACTTCCGGGTCCTAGTGCCGGTCGCGTTGAGTGCGCATGACAATAATCCATTTCACCCACCCAAACAAGTTGCTCCTATTTACCAATTTCCAACACTATCATAACATTTTTGCATACAAAAACAATTAAAACATTAAAATTTTAATAAACATGTTACTTAAGTAAAATATGTAGTAAATAGACATTAATCCCCATGATTCCTCTTGGCACAGGGAAACAGTTACCCTTACCCAGCTGATAAGTTCCAGCTAATCATCATACAGTATTATAGCATATAAAAACAATTAAAACTTTCACAAGACATATAAGTGAAGTAAACGATGAACTGGTTCCTGGATGTACGCGCAACTTACTGTAGCCGGCATCCAGTTCATTCGTTCGGATACCGAAAATGCTTCGTACTGTATGTTTCATATATACTATACATATAGTTCTTATTATACATTAGTCAATTATAACTGACTACTCCATCAGATTTTAGACTGACTTTATAAATAGAGAATATTATGAGTCAGCGAGCCAAACACGTAGCTTAGAATAGTGTTAGGCGATCCCTTTGATGTAGTAGGTTATAATTAGCGCACCACTGAGCAATATAGGTGAAGAATAATCAAGTGTAGTTTGTGTTTTGAATAATTTCAATTACGTGTATGAATTCACCAGTTATTGGTTATCGTAATCTGTCATTTTGTTCTTAGCGAACACGTCTTCAATGAAGTCTCTCTCACAGAAGCCGTCTTCTTGAGAGGACGCAGAACCGAGCTGCGCTTCCTGCACCACAGTCTGGTGCCGTCCAATTGGGACTACGCAAATTTCAGCACAAGTTCTACTAGTTTCATTTTAATTTACTAGTTTTGTTTCTTTTTAATTAATTTACTATATAAACCGTCAAAAAGGTCTTTATTTTGTTTATTTATTTTTCAAAAATCAGTTAACATTATAATTATATATATAATAAATATAAGGCGGCACGGTGGTGTAGTGGTTAGCAATGTCACCTTGCACCTCCAGGATCTGGGTTCGATTCCCGGCCAGGTTGGGTTTCTGTCTCTGTGTGCATGGAGTTTGCATGTTCTTCCCGTGCTTGGTGGGTTTCCGGTTTCCTCCCGCAGTCCAAAAACATGTAGGTTAGGTTAATTGGCGTTCCCAAATTGGCCATAGTGTGTGTATGTGTGTGTGCCCTGCGATGTATTGGCACCCTGTCCAGGGTGTACCCTGCTAAGTCTCCTGGGATAGACTCCAGGCCCCCCGTGACCCTGGATTAAGTGGTATAGATGATGAGTGAGTGAGTGATAATACAGTACATATAAGAAATGCTTTTTTGCTGTAAATGCATATCGGTTTAAAATATCGGTTATCGGTCTCCTTTATTCCTAATAATCAGTATCAGCATCAGCCCTGGCAAAAAAAATCATATCGGTCGACCCCCACTTACTTGTCATGAGCACATAAGGCTACATTATAAATCTCCATTCTGAGGAATAGGTGAGAGATTGTGCTTATCTAATAGGCTAGGCTATGAAAATGTAGGGCGAGTTTTCATTTCCTGCAGAAAGTGGTAACATTTTGACTGTTCTGTTCCGAAAACAAATCTTTCCCTGCCTTTTCATTATCATTAGTTGACCTTAGCTAACGCTACGGAAATATATCTATAATCACAGTGCTGCTGAAAAGATCTGAAGTGGAATGTTTTGCTACATGTTACTTAGTTAACATGAATTCGGCAACTTTCCTTAAAGTTAGGGCATTCAGGTTTGATGTTACTGCTTCTGTTGCCTGACGGCCGTACTGATGATTGACAGGCTTTACTGATGTATATAAATTTCACCAGATTGTGCGAAAATACTTTCTCCTTCTCAGTGGAAAAAAGTGTCAGAGCGACGTTCCGGTTCAGCGCTACTCTACGGCTGACTGTGCTGTAGCGTTTAGCTGTGGCACTGACAGCAGCATTTCTTTCATGCTATAGGAAGCCGTGCAGCGTTGTCTTTTATATTTTGTATTTCCTTGTCACTAGAACGGTTCCGTCAAGTGTGCACCTGTTCCTGTTCCACTTTTAGTACTTTTTTTTTTCCTCCCTGGATGGAGCAAGTAGTTTTTATCCGAAAGCTAATTAAAGATGAAGAGTTGTCCTTAATTATGTACCGTAAGTCATCTTTAATGTATATTACATTGAAATTACAGTGTAAAGGATATACACCAAAGATTTTTTAGCTTTTTGTTTTGCCGTGTTCCATAACTGTAGTGATTGTTATTCCTGTAATAAGACATGCATCAGGGCTCTTAGTGCTGCTAATGACTTTACTGTCAAGGCATTTGTCTCCTACTGAAGTTGATTGCAGTTTTGATTCAAGATTCAGTCTTTCACATTAACTAGGAGTCTCAGCTTGGTATAATACATTCATTATCCTCTTTTGTTCAGTTACAGGGTGATTTTGTACAGTATATACTGTAGTTATACGTTTATAATGTGTTTTTGTAAAGGGACCAACATATCGTAGGTTCAGGTATATGTGCATACAGTAAGATATCAGATGCTACTGTAGTGCACGGTAGTGGTGTGGTCACTTTCCCATGATGTATGGAGTAGTACAAGATGACCTATATATTGTATCATCAGGTTTGGCTGATGCAGTGACCACCGAGTGAATCGATTTATAAAGAAACCAGCAACCATACAGCCGCCTGTACGGTTGAGTGACAGCTGCAGAGACAGCTATGAACATTTGGTGACTTGCATTAGCTGACCTTTTCTCTTCGGAGTGTCTGCGCTTAAATACATCCAATTATCACCCTTGCTTAATCTCGTTTAATCGTGTTTTTTCCATCCCTGTCTCAAACAACAATCTCCTTTTCTCCCTTTCTCAGCCCTAGGTTGTCTGTGTGTGCTTCCTCCTCCCTGTCTCCTCCTTCCTGCTTCTTGAGAGTGTAGTCTGGGCTTGGTGCCAGCTGGCGTATTCTTTTTTTTTTTTTTGAATGAATACCTGATGGAGTCGGTGGAGGGCAGTGAGGCGAGGCATGGGAGGAGCTGATTGAGTGAGTGAGTTAGAGTGTGTGTGTGTGTGTGTGTGTGTGTGTGTGTGTGTGTAAGGGGAGAGAGAGAGGAGCTAGGCCCTTGCATAACACACGCTGGTGTGCTACATGCATGCAGGCAGCAGGGAGCCGGCTCAGGGCTGCCTGAGTGTGACACTCAGGGCCTGGATGGCGGAGCATAGCCTCGCTGTGGAACTGAGCACACACACACAGGGAGAGAGAGGAGCAAGGGAAGACGTAGGCAGCATAGGGCAGAAGAGTTACAGAAAGAATTCTTCGCCTGTACGGACGCTTTGGGAAAGATGGAACAGGAGTCCTAAGGTAAGCTTGACCTGTTTTTCATGCTCATGGAGTCATGGTTTGGTTTGCCTCCTGTTGCTCACTACAGCACAAAGTGTGCGTTTATCCACGGGTCTGCCTTAAGAAGACTTTTCTTTCCAGCACGGACGCAAAAGTGCAAGTCATGCAACTGCTCGGAAACTCCGTCGTGTTTAAAGAGTGCTCGGTTTCTGTTTAGGTCTTCCCCCTTGTCTGCTTTTGGTAGTGGATTTTGTGAGGACCTGGCGCTCAGGCTCCGAATGATAGGGAAGCCAGGGAGAGCCGCGTTTCTGTGCCAAGTGTGTGCCCACCTCTTAAAGGTGTAGAGCCTTCTTTTAACAGCAACAGTGCAGAATTGCAATGTGTCGATCATAGGGATAATGATTTAGGGGCAATTACTCGAGATCTATGCTAAGCACATAATATGCACAGAATATCTGGATGTGCATTCTAATGAATAATTATAGTAGTGATGAACGGCGGAAAAAAATGACCTCAAAAACCTCACAGATTCAAGTGCAAGTACAGTAAACTTCCTTTAAGTAGGGAACGCACACGATTCTGTAACTTTCAATTAGTCTATCCCTGGTAGATGGGACGTGAACAGGAATGCAGCCGGAATGGGATGCCAGGGCATAACTCATACACTCATCATGAACAGTCAGTTCATCATAGTCAGTTCGGCTTGTTTTTGGGAGGAAACCAGAGAACGCAGAGGAAATCCGCGTGGACATGAGAAGAACACATACAAACCCCACACAGACGGTAACACGAGCTTGGGATTGAACCAGGGTGCTTGGTAAAGTGAAATAGGTCATTGAAATATCAATTATGCAGACAAAATCAACATAGGTAGGTTTTTGCTCATAATACACAAGCACCCTCAGCTCTGTGTTACACTATGCGTAACCGTGTGTATATGTCCACACACTGCTGCTATATGACCAACGTTGTTGGCATACTTGCCTGCATACGACATTTCAGGAATTTGTGGCGATATCCAGTAGAGGGCAGGTCACAGCTGAAACATTTCTACCTGGCGTGTTTCCGTGTTGACCTGTAAATGTTCCCACCACCTGTTCACTACCTCTTAATTTGTCCGAGTGAGACGTCTCGAAATGTGAAAATTCCTTTTAGCACATTTTTAAAACTTTCCACTGGTGTTGCGGTCACTCTGTTTAGTCAAGTGTGGTACTTTGTTTAGTCTACTGCCACGGACATTGGCCATGTGCCGTAAGAAAGCAGGGTATTCGCAGCAGCCATCAATGCATGCTGATTTAACCGGGGGAAAAAAACCCTATTTTGTGTCACTTTGATTCAGTCGTGTTTTCGTATCAGTTCTATCAGTGAATCTCATTTTTACTCTAGCAGACAAACACATTTTTTTGACATTTGCCTGACCTGTTGCTCAGACTATGCGTAAAATGGTTGTGCAGGATCTTTCAGTCTTATCTTTCAGCATCGACTTCGTTCAACTGTAAGCAGTTTTAATGCTACAGTACATAACCTGCACGCTACAACAGTGTTGCTCCCAATATATTGCCACACATGACTTTTTGTGATTGACAAAGCGTCCCATCAGCCAGCCTTGAATTTTAAAGTGGCCGAGTAATTGATATCTTATGCACTCCCATAGTGGTGAATGTCAGTGTGGAGCCGTTTAGAGATCTGTGAAGCACTTCTGATTTACCTTAAAGTGAGCAACATGAATGTAAGCCACTGTGGTGGTATGTTAAGGGTGGTTAGTGGGCAGCTTTGCAACCTTTCCAAAGTTCCTGGTGTAAAACTCATGTTACAGTCTGTGTGTCGTTTTACATGTTCTCTCCCTCACACGTTTGTGTGGGTTTTCTCAAGATACACCATTTGGACAACAGTATCCAAACATCTGACCATTCATTGGTTTTAGTGGGTGTGGGAATTTCTGCCCTTTCAAGAGCATTAGTGAGGTTGGCGCTGATGTCATCTCAAAGACCTTCAGTGGGGCTGCGGTCAGAGCTCTGTGCCGGCCCCTTGAATTGATTCACATCAACTTTGCCAAACCATGACTCTATGGAACTTGCTTTGAGCACATGAGCATTATCTTACAGGAACAGGATTGGGCTAGGGCTCTTCATTCCAGTGAAGGGAAGTCTTAAAGCTACAGCATACAGAAACATTTTAGACAAGTTTGTGTGTGGATGGTTTATGGGAAAGGTCCACATTTGATATGGACAAGAGTCTAGTACCTTTGGTCATAGATTGCATATGCTGGTTGTATGATTGGATACACTGATCGGCCCATCTATGCCTGCAGGGACCAAAGGGTAGGCCACTTGGCCCGATCCCACAGAAAAAAACAATGCAGCACACATCTCTGAAAAAATCAATGCTGGCCATGACAGAAAGGTATCGGAACACCCAGTGCATCACAGACTGTCAAACATGGAGCCCAGCGGGCAAAGAGACCAAGACTGCTGACTGGGCCTCCAAACTCCCCAGATCCCAATCCAATTGAGCTTCCATGGGATGCACTGGAAAAGCAATCCACTGCTAACATTCCAGCGCCAGACCTCAGACCACACTCCCGAGGGGCCAGAGACACCCAGGTGGCACAAGGGGAACCTAAAACCCCTTCTAATGTTAATGGTTCTAATTCTATGACTGATTGGAGTATATTCTCCACTCTGGCTGTTGGAATAAAACGTGTTGCTAGAAAGCATCTAAAATGTACTTTAAATGGGCTTGTGCTCTTTTTGGAAATAAACACTACATCATATATGGTATATTTTTCTCCATGTGACAAAAACAATGTTTATTTATCAGAAATGCCATATGCTGTTATCTTTTTATTAATCATCTTTATTGCCTAAGCCTAAAGGTTAGGTTATGAAAATGTGTGCATTAAAACAGAATCTTTCAATCAGGAGAATCATTTATTTTGTCTTCCATAATGACAGCAGCATATAGTGTGTGTAGAGTTACATATGTTGATGGGCGACAGGATGTAAAATTGTGATAAATGGCACTGATTCTCCTTTGCTGCTCTCTGTAGCTCAGGGACCTTGAGTTGTAACTCATAGCCCTGATGGAGGACAATAAGTTTAGATTTCAAGTCATCTGATCCTTACTATGCTCTGTGGAGCCTGTGTGCTCAGCAAGATCCAACTGATGGTCGTCTCTTTCACCGTGTTCTTCTTTTACAGTAGCTGTGTGTGCATGTGTGCCCCTTACAAGTATGTGCTTGCACAATACAAACCTCTTCACTACTCGTCTTTCACTGTGTGTCCTTGTGCTGTGTATGTGTGTGTGTGTCTTTTTGTTAATCTGTGTGTGCTGAGTAGTGTTCCTTCTAATGTAGGTCAGTAGAGGCTGCTCCATTGTGCTCCCTCCCTCCCTGATCGGGTGCAGTGTGCGTGCCGTGCTGTCTCTATAGTAGGAGAGCAGACCGAGCCGTGATTCTCTTCTCTTCCTTGTAATCCAGAGGGATAAAGCACTGATGCTGCCATAGTGGAAGATTAGGCATTCCCTGGCCTGCTGTTTGGCTTGAAGAGTCACATAGTTGAAGGCAGCGGCTTCGGTAATCTTCAATGTCAGACTGGTTGCATGAGACGGCCCATAAAAACAGTCCAGTCGGTTCTCTTTCAGGAGTTCATGCTCCTGATCTCTTGTGGTCATTTCTTTCATAGCTGTGATACAAAGCGCTTTAGAATCGACCCCAATTTACAGATCCTATTTACCACATCTTTTGCAGAAAATACCAACTACTTCCATCTTCCTCAAATACTCACATTTTGAGAGATCATCACTTTCCTATTTTTTTGAGCTTATGGGCCCTAACCCCACCCCTTGGTGCAATACCGCCACCTACTTGACATCACTGTCAAGTAGAAGATTGGCCCAGAAAAGCTTATTGCTGACATGAAATTTAGGTAATCAACAAGATTTTGGTTATTAAATATTTTGGTAGTGTATAGTACTTCAAAACCTGTAAGAGATATGGCTGCTTGAGACAAACCAGACAGTAAGCATTAGTGCTATTGAACAAATCGAAACTCAACAGAATGCCCAAAAGAAGAGGTAAATTGAATTTCTATGATTCACAGCTCTATTAAATATCTTTATGAGATTTCTGTTGTGTGTGTGTGTTTATATATGTATATATGCACACACACGCACACACGGCCTGGAACCCTTCACCTTCAACACATCATCAAAACCTGAAAGGATAGAGCTGAACCATCAACTTTGTAGAAGAAATGTGGTCGGAAAAAAAAAAATCATGAAGGGAGATCACTTAAGCACGTAGTGAAGTTGCATGGTAAAAAAAAATCAACAGTAAAACCCTGGTTTAATAGTAAAAGTAAGAGCATTTCCATATGCACACATTGTGATGAGAACTCACAGGACTGGGACTAAACAACTGTGTGGCCACGAGAAAACTTGTTAGTGAGGCTAATCAGGAAAAAAAAGGCGATTTGCTAGGGAGCATAAAGATTGGTGCAATGAAAAAGGGTCATGTGGTGTGATGAGTTCAGATTGACCCTGTTCTAGAGCAATGGGTGCATCAGGGTGAGAAGGAACGTGCATGAAGCCATCGTGCATAGGGGCCAGTATACGAGCCCCTGGAGGACGGAGGATATCTGTGTGGGGAGACAGAGAAACTGTAGGTCTCAGTCTCTGGTTTATTTACCTGGCATTTCTTAAGGCTTTTGAGCTTTGTAATAGTTACTAATGATGTTAGTAACCACTACACCACCGGAATAACTCTTTGCACCGATATCTGTAATTTAAATTTAGCCTACAGAATGTTAAAGAACAGTGATGAGATGAAGATTAATTGGTTCAAAAAGGAAAAAGAACTTTTCTTTTTTCTTTGCCAGAAAGTGCTTCCCTTTATCTTTCTTTCCAAATCTGTCTTCTTCTCGCCTTTACTCCTTCTCATTCCTTTTTTTTTTGTGTTATTATCTTTTCACTGAAGTCACGAGGAAAGTATTTGCTGGTGTTAAGGAATGGTTCGCAGCCTCTCTCCTATGGGTGCGCACCACAGAACAGTTTAGTGTTCCCCCTACTCTGACACATGTGATGTTCTGATGAGCTCATCAGCTAATTAGCATGTATTCGAGAGCTAAATCTGATGTGTGGGAGACACAGTACCACACAGTGGAGTGGGTCAGAGGGCTTAAAATGAAGAAGCGATGCACCCATCATCCTGATATAATTATGTGATATGCAACCTAAAGAGATTTGGCAAGCACTGTGTGTGTGTGTGTGTGTGCGTGTGTGTGTGCGTGTGTGTGTGTGTGTGTGGGTGCGTGTGTGTGTGTGTGTGTGTGTGTGCGTGTGTGTGCGTGTGTGTGTGCCGTTTTTCTCGTACTTTGCAGAAGTAGTTCTTAATTGCTAGTTTCTGAATAATGACTGTATTTTCCATACCTAATTCCAGTTCAGCTGATTAAATTTGGCATTGCAATATGATAGTCTACCAACAAAGGAATATTGCAGTATAAAAGAGTTGCACCATCTCGATTCTGGCAATTCATTCATGCGCATACTTGAAAGTGTTTGTCTGCTGTATTCACCACTGATGAAAATAGCCTGAAGTGAGAATAATCTGGACAGGCAGGGGAAAAAAATCAGAAACATGATATTATATCTTGGTATTACTTTGCAAGTGACCCCAAAAACAGCAAGGTCATGTTTGTCATGTTTCTATAGCAGCTTGATGTATGAGTTTTTCCTAAAATCCTGCACTTCCTGCATCATTTTTTTTCCTTTTAATTGCTGTTTTTCTAGTTTTTTTGTTAAGTCATTAAAATAGAGTTTAATACTTTTTTCTTTTTGTTTTTGGCTTAGTGTTTTTGTATTTGCTGTTATTGGCAGTTAAAGCTTCAAGACATCTGTGATAAGAAACAGGATTGTGGATCCATTTTAACCCCTTTAACCCTCTTGACAAATCCTCATCAATTCCACAAGGTCACGAGGGTCTCTCTGGTAGACTCACAATGAAAAACCTGCCAATGGAATTCAGGACAGGATATGATTTTTTTCCCCCTCCCTCATACTTGTGTAGATTTTTTTTCAGGAAACTTTTTCTAAATGCTTTTTGATGCAACTCGGTGGAGTTTTATGCAGGATGTACTATCGGAGATGAGTGGTTGCTGCTCATCCATATAAGCGCATGTTGTTAAACCATGCATGGCACCTATTCAGGGACGATTAGTTATGTGAACTGTTCACATGCATATAGTATATCAATCCAATTGTACTAACAGGGATGTTTAAGGTCTTTGCTATGCCAATTTGTATGAGATCATCCTAACCAAGTGTAAAGTTAACATTGCCTGCAGCATTGATATTAAAATCTTGATTTATTTTCATCAAACCTTTGGTATTCCAAGGTGTTTAGCAGGGTCACTTTGTGTACATGGGTATTGTCACGATGGAACACTTTTGGGTTATTTCCTTTTACTGTACAAGGAAAGCATATTGCTGGAGAATATACAGTCAACCCAGACAATTGGGTGCTTCCACCTGTGCCAGCATTTTGGGAAAGACCCAAACGTTATTTTTTCTTTAAAAAAAAAAAAAAAAGCTTTTTAAATCATCACTATTTCCCTCTTTGAAATGCAGAACAGCTCTCCAACCAGTGCTGGACAAAGCACACAGAACCGGAGTGGGAGCAATCAATGAGGCACTGGCAGGAATTCTAAACAAGCAATACCTCCAAAAGATCAAAGGCTGATTATCTGGTTGATCTGCATGTTTTATAGTTCATTAGATGCAAACTAACATGAGCAGGCTGTTCTGCCATCGAATTAGCAGCACAGCTTACTATGTTCACCTTGTGAATGTCATTGTGAGCCAGATTGTTTTTCATGAGCATTTATGAATTATGGATAGGATTCAGTACTGCATATTTGTACTGCACATGTGTATGTCTGTGTATAGTTTTGGAGAAAGGTAGACAGCTGAAAGTGGAGTGATAATACTGCAAGTTAGAGACATCTCCCCCATCTCTTTGCAACTGAACCTAAACACAATATATGTTTATATACATTGCCAGCCATACACCATGCAGTGAACTTGATACCATTATGGGATTTCCTTAATTTGGTTATGCACTGAGTACCTAAAGTGTTTGTGCATCTGTCTTTGTGTGTGTCCTGCAGGTTTCTGCTACAGTCTTGGAGGCTTGTGTTCAGAGAGAAATGATTCCGCATGAATCGTGGCAAGCGCTCTCTCACAGCAGGCATGCGTTCTGTTGCTTTCTTTTGAGATCAGCGTCCATCCAGCCATAAGGACAAGAAAAACTTTCCCGTCACCCTCTTTTCTCACTCCCCAGTACCCCCACTGCACCAGCCAATCAGCGGGTGGAACAAGCAGAGAATAAGAGGGAGGTGCAGAGGGAAAACGAGTTAAAGAAATATATAACATAAAGAAGCCACCATAAAAAGAGGTACAGCAGATACATTCATCATGAAGTCCAACCAAGAACGAAGCAATGAGTGTTTGCCTCCAAAGAAACGTGAAATTCCAGCAAGTACCCTTCCCTCAGAGGATAGGCCCATGGTTATGGCGCCTGCCAGTGAGAGCCAACGTGGAGGGAACCTTGCTTGGCTTGCCAGCATGGCCAGTGGGCATGAGGGCAAAAAGCAGCACACCAGCAGCTCAACAGAATCTGAAGGCCCACAGTCCAAACTAATGGTGTCCAATGTCGAGTCCGCTCGTACTCCAACTGCAACATCTACCATCCACGCTGTGCATCCTTCACCACTTTCTCACCAGGCAGGCCCCATTCAGTACTCACCCATGCCCCCCAATGTGCACTTTATCAGCCCATCATATGGAGCACCCTATACTAGCTACATATCTCCTCTTCTGCCCCCTGCAGCCACCACCACCACACCCTCCCATCGACACACTGAAGCCTACACTGGTACTACTACTTCTCCAGCATCCAAACATGATCCAGTAATTTCCACTTCAGACAGCATACCTCAACCCCATTCCGCCCAGTATGTCCAAATTTCCAGCTCCCAACTCAGTGTAGTGCCTTGTACTGCATCCTCACCACAAAGCCACCTTCCCCATCATCTTCAACATACACTCGCTCTTAGTGGGCCCTCTCAGCTTCTGCTTCAGTACTCAGATGGACCCATGCCTAAAAAGGAAGATGGCAGGCCTAGAGAGATGCTAAATGGTGAGCCGGAAAGGGGCCGCCGCTTCAACCAGCTCTCTGAATCCAAGATCAGCAGCATAGCCAAAGGGTCTTTATCCACCCAGCATCACCACATCCACCAGCGAGAACACTACGAGACCCGGCACATGACGCTTCCACCGGAATATATGCAGGAAAATAACAACGTAAGGAACTCATTAGTTCTAGTTCCCAACAGTCATAACTCCAGCAATGTAGATCCAGGGGGAAATCAAGACAAGCTACCACCCCCTCTGGCCCCAGCTGAAAAAGGAGGCATCTGTGCAGGCAAGCCAGTTTCTCGCACTTCCTCAAGCACCTCCCTACCCTTTCCACCTCCTCCTTTACCTGTGGATGGTCTAAAGGCTGCAGTTACCACCCTTCCACCCCATGCAGTTATCCATACCACACATAGTGCAACCGAGCCACTGTCCCTTGGCCTCACGTCCACCAACTTCTATCCGGCTCATCAGCCCATTATTGGGTACATTGCGGGTACAGGGCAGCCACAGCATGTCGGTTACCACACCAGCCTCCCTCCACACCTGCTTATCCCGGGAACTCAGCCTGTTATTATCCCTGTAAGTGGAGCAGAAGCTACTGCCACATCTACAGCACCAACTTTTGCTGCAGCACTGCCGCATGCATTTGTGACCTCGGCAGCCCCGAAAGGTGAGTCCTTTGAGACACCAGCCTCCTACCCCCACCCGACAGGTGCTGTGGTTCAGGCACAAGTACACTTGCCTATCCTGCCAGCCTCGGCTAGCCTGCCAGCTACTCCACCTATACCCTCCACACCCTCTTTACCGCCCTACTTCACCAAGGGTTCCATCATTCAACTAGCTGATGGGGAGCTGAAGCGTGTGGAGGACCTAAAGACAGAGGACTTCATTCAGAGTGCAGAAATCAGCAGCGAACTGAAGATTGACTCTAGTACTGTGGAGCGCATCGACAGCAGCCATACACCTAACTCTGCTATTATTCAATTCGCAGTGGGAGAGCATCGTTCACAGGTGGGCTTGCTTTATTTGTAGACTTGGATGACTGTTTGTTATACCTCTCGTTGCATGTTGGATTTTGTAAGAAGTCAAAAAGCTTGAGCTTTTACACATTTTTTTAAATATACTTGTTGCCGTAACATTGATTCTTATAATTGCTATATTTTTATGATAAAAATTTGGTCAACTTGGTGCTCATTGCAATTACCATGTGTTGAAGGTTCGAACGTTTTCTGCAACCAATGTACATGTACTTCATCAGCCTGGAATGAAGTGTTTTACATGTTTGCTATGTCAGTTATTTCACCACAGTCATTTTGCTGCCTGTTTCCGCATGGTCCCTTGTTTTGTTCTGTTTGTGTGGGATCCTAAGGCAGAATTGAGTCATCCCTTAGTTCATCTCCCTTCTGTTCTGCAGTGAGGGGGCTGTGAGAAAAATCTGTTTCATTTGTCTGTGAATTATGATTCTGGTCTCCCACTCAAACAGAAAGTCTGCTGGCTCAACAATGAGGCTGAACACAATCTACACAATCAATTAATTCATAACATGTTGCATTGGGTAAACGACAACTGTGAATTTCTCTGTTTTGTTTTCCTCTCTCTCAGGTGAATGTCGAGGTGCTGGTTGAGTACCCTTTCTTTGTGTTTGGTCAGGGATGGTCGTCTTGCTGTCCAGACCGGACCACTCAACTGCTGGAACTTCCTTGTGCCAGGCTAGCTGTGGGCGATGTCTGCATTTCCCTCACTCTAAAGAACTTGAAAAACGGCTCTTTAAAAAAGAGTCAGGGGCAGATTTCAGATGCTACCGGTCTTGGGCCACCTCTTAAACCACCTTTTAAAGCACCCTCGGGTGGGACTCGCAGGGCAGCGCGGCACATGGAGCAGGAGAATGGACTGGCACAGTGCGGCAGGCAGGGAGGACTGAGCTCCCAGGCAAGCAAAGAAAATGGAGAACTAGCTTTGGGCGAGAAAGGAGCCTCTAGAATTCCAACATCCTCAGAATCGGAATCTATTAGTAAACCTACGGGGCGAAAACGGAGATGGTCGGCCCCAGAAGGTCGCAAAGTCGAGAAACATGAAGAGGAACCACCTTTAACTCTTCCCAGGCCATCATTTATTCCTCAGGAGGTTAAAATCAGCATTGAAGGCAGATCGAATATTGGCAAATGAAAGCCATTTTGGACTTGTTTGTCATTTTGGATTGGAAGAAAAAAAATTGACCCTCAAAATGTTTTTTTTTTTTTTTTTCAGAATGTTGCTTTTTATATCATTTCAAAATTGATTTCTCAAAAATTTTTTATCCAGATTACTGTACTGTAGGCTAAATTAACTCAGTATATACGTATCATCTTAGGGGTAGAATGATGATAATTGAATAGGTGCATTGAATATACACAAACAATTAGAGGAATTTATTTCAATTGGGTAATTTAGGGACAGCGAAGTTGTTGAATGTGGGTTTTAGTTGGTCTTCTGAGCCTTCAAGGGTATCTAATATTATCTGACATATAAGAGAAATTAATATCACCCTAAACTTTAAAGATATTTTCAATTAATATTTTAAAAACTTTTAGTGCACAGACTGGTGGCTTCGCTGCCTTTAAAAAAACAACAACAAAAAACAAGGGTAAACCTGAGGTGTTTGATTGCATCATAAAATCTAAGAGCGAATCCTGTTCTAATATGCAAATGAAGCCCATGCAGCACTTGGTTTCCACAGGAAGTGGATGGCCACGAGGATGGTTATGGTATCTCGAATTTGCGTATTCATTGAATCCGAATGTTTTGATGGGGGTTCTTCAAAGCTGATTTGAAGGTAGCTTCAAACGAAGCCCTACTGAAACAGTACTAGATGCTTATGGTGCATTAGTCCCAGCTCCATCCATGTGTGAGCTTATAAAGGAGATGGGTATGGATGGTATTGCTCAGGGAGGCAGGACGGAAACACTCCTCCACTGGCTGCAGGAGTTCACTTAATGTCAGCCATCCTGCTCAAGCAGTCTCATCTGATGTTTAGACATTAAAACGACAGACAATCTGAAGTCCATCAAAAAATAAAATTGAGGGTACCGGGGTATACCGTAGATTGTGTTATTTTTTCTGAGGGAAAAATAGAGCAACCAAATGCTAAGGAACATTCTGACTGAGATCAAGAAATGTCATCAAGCAGTGCCAGTTGCTCCTTAGGAACGAGAAAAAAAAAAAACAATTATACTAATAGACCTGGAGATAGAGGAGTTTGCCTTTATATATTCACCTGTTGAATTGTTTTATTGTGTTTATTTTGTAGTTCTGCTTCTTTTTTTTCTGTCTCTTTTTTCTTCTTTTTATTTGATTTGATTTTTTTTTCTTTGCAATGAATGTGTAATCATTGCAATCAGGGGTCACTTTCACTCATGTACACACCGAATGGGTTTTTGTTAATGTATACGTTTGAGGATGGTTGACTTTTGAGCTATATGATAAGCAAAAATATGTTTGCTTGCTATTTTTATTATAATAAGAGCTTATTATTTGAGAGAAAGTGAAAGAAAGTTGCCTGAGAAGGGAGGGACAGGTTATCGAAGCACTTAAAACACCTGTCACACTCACTAGCTGACAGATAGTTTAATCTATTATTATTATTATTATTATTATTATGATTATACATCTCAAAATGAACACAGTACTGTACAGTATGTTGTATGCAAGTGATGGTGGAATGTAGCGCTCTGTAGAAACGTCAGTTCACAGATTGAATGAATGCGAGAGGTGACATGAGGTGGAACATTCAGCAGAGATACATGAGATAGCATTTATTTCCAGGAAGCACTTTCCTGTTCAGGTCTGTATAGCTCAGCCTCCTCAGTACACGGCGAGCTAAAGGCCTAGACAGCAACAGCCGCTCTTTTAACTGTAGCGTAGGTAAAGCTGGAGAAACAACTGCCATTTTAGTGATTAATATTGAGATGATTGTGTGTGGTTTCAGAAGGGTTTCAGAAGTCATGAGATTGTCCAAAGTATGACATGAGGAGAGAGAAAGTCCATGTGAGTGACTCTGGATGCAGGAAAAAAAAAATCATAATTGTTTGGGTTCAAGGGTGTGTTCTAGATATGTTTGTGGAAGTGCATGCATGTATGTATTTGTATGCATAAGTGTGCACACACACAAACACACATTCACTTTTCACTTATATTAATGTGTTATATGTCTTTTTTGTACAGTAACATGTATAGAAATGCATATACTGTATCTTGCCTTAGTGCAAGCAGGTAGTTAGTGTGTGTGGGTATGTGTGCATACCAAGTATGTGTGTGAGTGTCTGTTATATATTTGTATGAGTGTTTTATGATATGTATATATACGCATATATTTATATACCCCACTCAAAAGTTTGGAGACAAGTTTGGATCTATTTTTCTACATTCTAGAACAATAGTGGAGACAAAAATTGAGTTAGGTAATTAAGTCAGTTCTTATTTTAATATATGAAGGTCAGCTGTTCTGGAATAGTTCTGGCAAGAATATTATTGTTAAACCCACCAAGGACCATGATGAAACTGGCTCTCGTGAAGACCTTCCTAGGAAAGCAAGACCAAAACCTAATTCTGCTGCAGAGGAGAAGTTCATTTAGAGTTCCCATCCTCAGAAATCACCAATTAACAAACATCACTTCAGATTACAGTCGTCATGAATATGGATATGAATATTGCATATTTTTTGGACGTCTTGAGCATTGTTTTACAATGTAGAAAGAATTAGAAATTTGGAAAGACCACGGAGTTAGAGGACGTGTCCAAACTTTTGACTGGTAGTGTATATGCATATCGCATATAATAGATATATTTAGGTATTTGTCCAGTGTTTCTGTTTAAAGTTCAATTTAAAGAGAATCTTGCAGTTTGCACATCTGGAGAGGTAGTAACATGAAATTTATGATTTAGTTTTCAAGCCATCTGCGAGGGCTGAAAGCTCGATTTACTGAAATGTAGCAGTTACTTGACAAGTTCGCTCGGCTTACTGGTTCGCCGTGGCTTCCCTTCACTCCTTCACTTATTTAACCCCTCCCTTTTCAGACCCTGTAAGTGGATGTTCCGACACACTCTTTAACCTGCATACAATGAGGAGAGAAAGGAGCCACCGCCTGAAGCCTGCACACTTGTTGAACTCTCTGATTGGTGGCTTTGTTCAGGTGTATTTGAGTGGGATGGATGGATTGATGGATGGATGGATGGATGAATAGTTAAAGGGATGGATGTGTGATCAGATGACCTGTTGGATGGTGGTGGGTGGGTGAATGCACCCCATATTTAAAGATGCTTTATTTTTTAAATAATAAAACAGGGTTTCTCAGATCAACATTACAACCGTGCATTTTTCTTTTTTTTTTTTTTCTTTTCTTTTTTTTTCTTTTTACATTTTAACACCCCTTTTAAAGATTGTGTATGTGTGTGAGGCGTGTCTGTGTTTCCATGTGTTCATGTAAATGGCAGGGTGTTTTGAGACCGGAAATGAAACGGCGTCACTTAACCAGACTTTTATAACATTATGATGTTTGGGCCAAAATGCAGAGTTGCCTTTTTTTTTTCTTTCCTTTTTTCTTCGTGTGTTTTGGCATTGCCCGCATCAAACCTCGATTCTTTCAGCACTTTAGTGCGCTCCATTTAGCAGCATGCCTCTTTCTGGTTTCATAGTTTCGCTACAGGTATACATCAGAAGCATTCCAAATAATAACATATAGCAATAACGTGAGTCTGTATTCAGTATTCAAACCAAATAGAAATCCTAACATTTACCACAGGAAACTCTGTCGTCAGTCGACTGATCAGCCTAGTAGTCTGGCTTTGAGTTGTCATGAATTGCACAGCTAGCCCGCAGTATCTTCTTCAGGGAGAAACGGAAACATATGCAGTGATATATGTGTCTTTCTAACCCAGCTCAATCCTTTTTGTGCTAGTGACCTCCAGAGCGTGTTCAGGTACCCATGCAAAGCCAGTACTCCTCGCACCGCTTTTATCGCCAGCTACCTTTTTATGGCTTGGCCGTTATGTGCACCTGCCTGCTCTCTCTCTCTCTCTCTCTCTCTCTCTTTGTTCTTTACCTTCACTTAGAGCCATAGAACCCCATCAGTATTTGTTTCTGTGTCCCATAACATCCAGATGTCTGCGTGTTTTAAGAGTGAATGCTAACGTCATGAATGACTTAAATACGTATATGTCCTTACAGTAATGCGTGCTCTATAACTGATCCATAAATACTAATTTGTGCATACATTCAAATAGAATTAATCAGCACTTTGAACTTTTCCGTCCATTTTCCGTTCAGATTTGTGTGTAAACCTACCCACAGGTCTGATAACGCTTAAATAAAGCACCTAGTTTGGGACAAAAAGTTGTAAGTCACGTGCATTTGCTCAAATCTACTCGTTTAATTACAGGTCTGGTTCATTTTATTTTAATGGAAGCCCTTTCTGTCGTTTTCCGTCTCTGGAAGCCGCTTAAGTTTGAGCTTAAATAATAAAGGTGAATCGGATAGAATCAGTGTGTTGTCTTGCTTAAATGCCGGACTCTCGCTGTGCTGGGGGATGTTACACATCTGGACGTTTTAGAGAACTTGTTTTAAGCGACTGGCCTTATAATAATTCCTTCAGCGATATATGGGCATGCATGAACGTCATCATAATTTCTCTCGGCCCTACACGTCCAGCTCCCCTACGCTGATGCACAACACGTGACACATGCATGGTCGATGGTTCTTGTCGTAGTTCAAGGTATAATTGTCGATGTTTTCTTACATATATGAATAATCTGGCTAATCTGTAGATCATGGTTTCAAATTAGGGTTTAAAGGAGGACTAAACATATTATGTGGCTTAGAAAACCCATTTTGAAGACGACTCATTTTATAGAGATTTTATAGAATTCCAATGGTGAGCTCAAGTTGATAAGGGGTCATCTTTGAAAAAAAAAAAAAATTTACTTATACTTAATGCACATTTTAAGCACCATGATCTTAATCCTATCTATCCCAAAGGGTTTCCATGCAGCTTACATTTGTTAATGTTCAACATTAAATGTATGACACATGAAACACACAAAGTATTAAACAGCACAGCTTAATTCCTCTCTTATCTGAAATACCCTTTGTTTGCATGGTTCCCTATAAGCTCTGTAGTGATGCTTAAATCCCATATATTGTTAATTGTGGATGTGTCTGTATTTAGATCAAAGTAAAGTGCACATGCAAACTTTCTATGAACGTTTGGTATATGTATATATATAAAGCTTCATTATTTGTGACCTGTGTGTACATATTTAACGAATCCCAACTTTACTGTTCACCGTTAAATTTGATGTGAAAGGAACGGCGTCGCAGGACTGTACTGCATGGAAATGGTACAACTGAAATGAAACAATTCATCTTGTATCCTCCATAATCAAGTTTGACTCTCTTAGACGTTTTTTTTTTCTTTCCCCCCACAGTTTCTTTGACAAATGTGCAATATGTAGCATATCTTTTCTGCAGTCTCATCTTTTCAGAAGTAATACGTACTGCATCATAAGCACTCTTAAGATCCCTGCTTATTACATCATTTACTGATGAAAAAAATTAAATAAAAATGTAGTATTCGACTTGGCAGTGATGGATCGCTGTTGATTCCTAGTAGGTTGTGATACACAATCAGTAAAGAGCACTTGTAAAGAAAAAGATACAATGCCCGTATCCAATATGTACGAAGGAAATCTTTCGAAAACAAATACAATATCAAAAGTTTAGACGCTTCCCTGCAAAGATCAAAAACCCGAAATTGTCATTTCCTTTAAACGTCATGCAGAATAGATGTAGCATTATGTTCGTAATCGTTACCATGTTACCGTGTACCGTCGCTATATAGTTTACACATCATTCTCATGTGACCCCTTCTCTGTCACTTCGCACCTATGAGTTATGGCATAGATCCTCTTTCTCAGCCGGTTCGACCGTCTTTAGCCTAGGAGTGGCTTTGCAGTTCGGCGATGTGTGTGTTTGTTAAACATCACAAACTTTTCCTCAGGCTTACTCAGGGATGAGAAGTGTGTTTGAATGAGCATGCATCTAAGCAGACTTATGTAAAGTGTAGGTGAAGTATGTACTGGGTAAAGCGTACTGTGTGTGTGTGTGTGCATACAGTATATGCGTGTGTGCACGAGTGCGTTTGTTTGTGTGTACGTGTGTGTGTTGTGCTGAAATACTAGAAGCTGTCATTTCATTGGCCCTTTCTCTCAGTGGCCCTTGGCTGTGTGAGGACGTCCTGAGTTTCTTGTCTGTGTATCTGCCTTAGCTGTCTGTATCCAAGGGATATATACACACACACACACACACACACACACACACTACACAATTAAGGGAAAGCTTAGTCCTGGCTTGACTCGAACGACCCTTAAAGTTTTATGTATGGTTCAAGTCAAAGTGTTTCCCATATACATGCATGTGTGTATGTATCTGTGTGTGTGTGTGTGTATATATATATATGAAGTGTGAAGTGTTGTTTCTCATGATCTGTGGCAAACCCCGATCCTCAGTGATCCAGACTGAGAAACGCATCCGAAACCTCGTTAACTATAGGGACCACGTTTTGTTAAGAAAATGAATAAAACAAAATAAAAAAAAAGGAGGAAAACGTATTGAAAATGCACATTTTTTTTTGTCATTTTTAGAGTAGATTTTATAATACTGTTTCAGCACTTTGTAACCCGAGGAAGGCCTTGGCGCCATCACAGTGCCGAGCGTCTTTCCGACGGCGTAACATTCATTCGATCGAGAGCATCAGGGAGAGAAACGGAGTTAGAGTGTGTGAGAGAAAGTATTCCTTCCTGCTGCGATGGTTGCGTTTCTCGTGGTGCAAGGCCCGCCTCGCTCTCCGCTCGTTCCTGGGTCCAACGAGTCGAGACGTTCAGGCCGGAGAATCTGTTTTAAGTTTGCGTGGTCCTCTAGCAACCTGAAAAAGCTTACTCACGTAGAACGCAGGTTTTTTCCCTTCACGATTTTTTGTGCTCTCTTGACCATGATTGTTGAATGCATGTATTAAGACCTGGAAGTCTCCCTGGGTTTTCTGTGTAGCATTCTGATCTGATCTTGTGGTTGAGGATATGAGATGTGTGTTGAAAAAAAAAAGTAAAAAAAAAAAAAAAAAAAAATTGATTTGGGGAAATTTTGACTGTGACTGTCAGCTTGCTCGAGGAGCACCATATGTCCTTGTTTTACTGGCACAAAATGACAAGAAAACAATATTGGTGCAAATCTTAGCATTTGAAATTTTTTTAAAAAGCATGGAGGTTTTTTTTTTTTTTTTCATCACAAAATCAAGTTTTTTTTTTTCAACTGAATCAAAAACAACCAGGAGTCCTCTGTTCAACCTGACTGTTGTTTGACGTCACGTAGATGTCCGAAACCTCTGGATTAATAATCTCAGGCTGAGATATCATCCTAATCTCATCCTGTACAATGTGTGTATGTTTCGTAATATGGGTAGATTTGTTTATTATCTATAATTCCTCTACGATTCAGCCGTGCCGATGCTGGATAGTAAATCTTGAGTGGATGTAAGGCGCACGTCGTGTTGCGGTGTGATGCCCGGGCTTTGTTACACGAGCTGGCGAACTGACAGACGCACTCAGAGAGAGGGGCCGACCCGTTCTGTGTTCTCTTTCATGACTGTCTCACGTAATGCCCAGACCATGGAGAGAGAAAAAAAAAAAAAAAGAAACATCTTGCAGACTTCTGAAACACTTTTTTTTTTCTTTCCTTTTTTTTTTTATTATTTGGAACACTAAAATTGACTACTAGTCAATTTCAGGTCCATTGCAGCGTTGGGTTCCACTAATGAGAACTGAAACCAAGGACGATCGCAGTCTCCGTCCAGACAACCTTTTCTCGTGCACCCATAATGTCGTCATCATCATCATCATGTATCCTCTCAGCTGGTGCATGTGCTTCTGCTTCACATGTTTGTTTTACTCCACTTTCAAGAAGTGGAGAGGATCCACTGTATATGTTGCTAATGATGGTTCATGCTTGTAAATCTGTGTTTGACAGAGCTCAGTAAGAAGACTTTATGTATAATTAAAGAAAGTGGATGACTGGGGATGCGCTCATGATAGATCAGGCTTTTACAGGAAACAAAAATGGGAAGAAAAAAAATAATAATCCACATGCTTACGCTAGCAAAAGGACACCATTTACTCACATTAAGCAGTTAGCTGAATATTTCTCCTGTTACGCTTTCATGGTATTCTTTTCTATTTTGCGTGATTTTAAATAGTCTGGTGTTGCATTAGAGAGAAGCATAAACAGGAAAGTGTGAAACAGGAAAGGAGATGTATTGTCTTCCACTGGAAG